>OY756150.1:1860548-2138049 GCA_963576785.1 Chlorophyllum brunneum
AACCCTAACCCTAACCCTAACCCTAACCCTAACCCTAACCCTAACCCTAACCCTAACCCTAACCCTAACCCTAACCCTAACCCTAAACCCTAACCCTAACCCTAACCCTAACCCTAACCTCGCATTGCTGTGATTCGTACATGGTCCATGGGTCTTGGGAAGATGGTGGGCTGGGGACTGGGTGTTGAACTGCGAACCAGGGGCTTGACGAGTTGTTTACAAAACGTTGCGCATGTGATTTGGTCCGAGTAGGTTGATCGGAGGAGCACGAGTGTTTGCTGAAGGTTTCGTGCGAAGAGTAGCAGTGTCGGCATGATGAACAGACGAGGTAGTCAAGGCTGGGTTCTGCGAGTCCGTGAATCGGGTCTACAGGCGTCATCGGATGTGGAGGTGAGTGCGTGAGTTCTGGGTAAAGTTGTGCTGATTCTTCTTCAAACTTGCATTGTAGGTCCAGTGATGTTGCGAAGTCCTTGTGGTGCACAAGAAAGTGCCGACGAATGCTTCTGGGATCAATTATTCCTCTACATTCGAGGCATATGAGCACTCGGAATGCCGTGTTCACAATGAGCCCGTGCTGATTGAGTAAGGGGGTTTGCAGGGTATTGCTCGCTGTCTGCTTTCCATGCGTTGGTACCAACTGTGTAGGGGAAGGATATGGACTCGAGGATATGCTGGCGGTCTCATCCAGCAAAGCCGTTGACAGACAAGGGCTCGGATGGGCAGGAAGTGGTGGCAGTAAGGGAGTGAATGTCGTTAGATGCGCACTCGGGGCATACTGAGGCTTGTTTGTTGGCAGTATCGCGTGGGGTGTGGAGTTGGCAAAGCGGCGGGTGGTAGATGATGATTCTATTGGGCGATGTCCAGGTGTGGCAGGAGTCTCGCGTTCTGTTGTACAGGTTTTTCCATGAAGCTGTAGCACGGTTAAGCATCAACTTAGAGGGTGAAAAAAGCCCACTTACAAGGACTTCCGTTGTCGAAAAATAAGTGTTCTTGCAGCGTGGGCATGCCAATAGCTTTGTATTCGTGTCACGAATGACTTTGGTCTTTGTTCGGCCATTGTCAAAAGTGACCCACACGTGAGGATCAGTGCAGGCTTTGTGTGCTGAGCCTTTGACACTCTTGAGGGGTTGCGAACAGACGGAGCACCTGCGTTTTTGTGTCACTTGTTCATTCCACTGCGTTGAGGTGAAGACACGTACCGTCTCTCGTTGCTACTTGCGCTGTGCGGTTTCTTTTTTCTGGCATTTGCGAACTTGTTTACTTATCGGGTGTATGTTTGAAAAAATATCAGCTCACGGTGGGTTTTCTGGCCCTGACGTGTTTCCTTGCGACCCTATTGAGAGAGTGCGCTTCGAGCTGTTTCGACATGAGTATATAATCGTGGATGGTAGTATCCCTACGTACAGCTGTGACCTCTCCTTCTCCATTCCAGCTCAAGAGACTGAGCGCGTCAGTCAATAGAGGGACAAGCTTGGCTGCTCTGATTGGCTGCCAAGTCTCGATGTTGATGGGCATGCCGTGCATTGTTTTGGATGTTGATGGGTGCCGTGCTTCCATAACCCTCAATGTAGAGGTCAGTACCTTCGAACCGTCACTTGTGTCAGATCATACTCATGTTGTACATGATTGGTGACTTGAACGGAATTCGTAAATTAGCGTTGGATTTATTTCTAGGTACAGGACCATTTGTAGGTATACTTGTTACTATACCTGATAGTATATCGAAGCCCTTTCACCACTTGTAGTCTGATCCCCTCCTGCCCCTATCTCCTTCCCAGCTCTCCGGTCTTGCAATCGCAACCTGCGCCGGGTATACTTGGGTTCCGCTAGTATTTGTTTAGGATTGCCGGAGGGTGTGCACAATTGACGCTCGTCCTTGGATGATAGGAGCACAGTCTGCCAGCAGTCCAGAACCATCAAGTGATAGCACAAGGATGGGGTAGTGGTGCTGTAGGGGACATCCCGGTGGTGTGTTGGTTGTTTATGAGGATGGTTGGTGATGCGAACGTGGATGGCACAGCCGCAATCGGCATTACCCAGTGTGTGCCGATAACCGCCAAGTCATTGACTGTCAGTGATGGGTGATTGGATCACTGATACGCTGATGGCACCAAGTTGGTAGGATGGGTGGGTACCATCAGTGATAGGTGATGGTATCACTGATGGCACCGAGTTGGCGTGCCATCAGTGATAGGTGATGGTGTCACTGATGGTACCGAGTTGGCGTACCATCAGTGATGAGTGATGGTATCACTGATTATTGATGGTACCGAGTTGGCGTACCATCAGTGATGAGTGATACCATCACTGATGGCACCTATTGATGGGATGGGAGCGTGCCATCAGTGGTAAGTGATGGTATCACTGATGATTGATGGCACCGAGTTGGCGTGCCATCAGTGATGAGTGATACCATCACTCATGGCACCTATTGATGGGATGGGAGCGTGCCATCAGTGGTAAGTGATGGTATCACTGATGATTGATGGCACCGAGTTGGCGTGCCATCAGTGATGAGTGATACCATCACTCATGGCACCTATTGATGGGATGATGGCATGCACCAAGTACCGTGTGAGTGCCATCAGTGATACCATCACTCATCACTTATGGCACCTATTGATGGGATGTGAGGGTGCCATCAGTGGTGAGTGATGGTATCACTGATGGCACCCTTGGCGGTACCATCATTCTCGGCTATTTCCGGATGGTACCTGGTGGTACCCTATATTCGTGTTTAATAGAGTTTATTCCATAGAATATTAAAGAGGCCACGGATTGGGACGGTTGTGGGCTCATTGGAATCGCATTTAACAGCGCTATTTATTGGTATATAAGTGGAATTTTATATATGGCCTTGTATCCAGATACAGGCATTGATGGCACCCAGGGGAGTAGACCCCTGGTTGGAGTGGTAATACTACTAGGTACGAACAACATGCAGTTGGCAAAGGTTCGGCTGCTCGCGGATCGCAAGGATTGGTGCATACGGATACTGCGAGACTGGAACATCATACACTGACATTGGCTAGCTGTCGCTGGCACGTTCACTCTTTGCTGACGCAGAAGCCTGCACCATTATTAGTCAAGCGTACAAGCATAGTTGTTATGAACATGTTGACCTTCCTTAATGACGGGTCCAGATCCCCGGAGTAAAAACTTTCTCGTATACACCATTCAGACCCAGCATATCAAGCCTTTCTAGTCTCTCTCTATCATATCCATCTGCAAGGACCACGACCAGGGCAATATGCCCATCCGGCTCTGCCCCAGCTTCAATGTACTTGTAATGGAGGGGAAATTGCTTCCAAATGGGCAAAAATCTCGTATTCTCCGGATCGTCCTCTCGTTTGCCATAAGTCCTTTCGAGTTTGGTGCGATCGACCTTGTAGCCTTTGATAAAAAAAGGGTTCGAGTCCGACATCTGCGATCAGATTAGCCTCATTAATCTGAAAGGTTAGATGAGATGCACCTCTGGTTCAGTTTATCGAGGGAAATGGGATGGCGAAGGCACGGGGCAGCTGTTCAAACTCCACTGTCTGGTCCGTGCACAAGCTGATTTCAAACTCCGCCCGAGGTCCGGAACTCTGATGGAAGCACCAGCCCTTGTTTGTTGCCTGGAGATCTGCTGCGATCTGGTGCGTATGAATTGTTACGGTCAAGATCTATGACGTTACGCGCATCTCTAGTGCGATTGTGCCAGCCCGACAACCATCGGCCACATCTATGTTCTCTGCACCTGAGCAAAGATACCAGAGGAACCTTGCTGAGAAGGCCGTCATAGGGTGTCCTACGGAGGATATCTTATACGCTGTCTTCAACGAATTTGCTATCTTACATCAACAATGACACCGTTTCGTTATCTACCCGCAGATGAACTTGAAATGGAAGCCGCAGGACACACGAGACAGACGTTTAGAAGTTCCAGACTTTGGTTTGGGAAATTTCACCCTCCCGAATAGTAGTCCTAATTTCAAGCTTTGCTGTGGTGTAGAAGCAAAGCGTGCCATCGACATCATGACCAGTCTTCCCCCTGCAAGCTCAATAATGCACATCCATGATGTCGAATCTCTATTTCATATCCTCTCTTTCCAGGCTGAGAATCAGGCCAAGGCAGCCTACAAGAACGGATACCCCTTGTCTGGCAACGGCATTCAATGGATCCTCCTAGTTGGGCCATACTGGATTCCAAAAATGTTTGGTCCATTTTCGGAAGCCGAAAGCACTGTCCGTGCTCATAAGACATCCGGGAGTGCCGATTTCGAGGCGACAATGGAACTCCTCAACCAAATGGAGGGTCCGCCTCCCCAGCTCGACGAACTTTATCTTCTCGGCACCCAAGAATCCTTTAATCGATTGGAAGAGATCATCACTTCGACTGACCAACTCGCACAACCATTCACCCAAGCCATGACTTCCTGGTATGTCGCTGCACACTCTAGACAGCTTGTCATGTCGTTAACGGAATTATCAGAACTTGCGCAATGTAATTATTCTCTGTTTGATGGCAGAAAAGACGTTTGCAGAGATTGGGAATTGAGGTCTTTAGAGTGAACAAAATAAAGACGAATTGGCACCTGTCTCTTGGACTTGGGAACAAATGGGTTCTACTTGTAAATCAAATTTTGTTCTGTATTCTCTGACAGCTGTCTTCCTGAACCACGATAGAAAGTGGAACACTTTACCTACAGCTTTGTCCCCGCTGAGTTGGCAGCCCGTCTCTGCCCAGCACACCCCTCAAATCAGGCAATCCTTCCTTTTCTTGGGATTGCTCCAGCGTCTACAACAAGATGCGGCACGCAAAAGCCCCTCACACACTACTCCCCATCAACAACTCTGTTGTCAGCAAATTGCAGTGGCTCGTTAACCACCTCAAACATTCCGACAGGATCCACATCTTGTCCTCGCAAAATTGGTCCGAGGACGACGCCAACATCACCTACCTATCTGATGCATGTCCTTCTGGCATGGGGTTCTGGTGCATGAAAAGTTGCGAAGGTTTTCAGTGCGCAATCCCTGACTCAACACGCCGACCCTTCTTCTTCTTCGAAGCCCTTGCTGTGCTGTCAGAAATCCACCACGCGAGCATGACGATCAACCCCTGTCCTTCTCGTATCGCTGTATTCACAGACAATGAAAATACTATCAACATGTTCAACAGCCTGCATGCTTTACCTGCATATAACCCAATCCTCATTACAGCTGTCGACTGGCACACCACATGGAGATCCGTGTTTTCTTTATTCTGGGTTGTTTGAACGTTGTCGCTGACGCACTTTCTTTCTTCGAAAACTCAACAGCGATCCAGTACCAAGCAAATCTCACAATCTCACCTTTTACACCCCCTCAATTCACGCTGGGGGAATCGCCGTTATGATCTCGCTCTCCCCGCAGGCCGGGCAGTGCATACGTGTGCCCTGGACTCGCGAACGGTTGGAGAGGGAACGAGCTGTAGCTATTGGAGCCTCCATCGAAAACTCCTCCGCCGCATCATATTCCCCCGCCTTAAATTCCTACATATCATTCTGTCACAACCACCACTTCGCAGTCGAGCCCACTGCCAACACACTCAGTTTCTACACCGTCTACATGTGCCATCACATCAAACCAAAATCTGTAGAGTCTTACCTCTCCGGTATATGCAATCAACTCGAACCTTTTTTCCCCAACATCCACAAAATTCGTCAGCACCGCCTTGTTTCGAAAAGCTTGCAAGGATGCAAAAAATTGCGTCGGTGTGCCGCCACTCGTAAATGGCCATTAACCCATTCAGAATTGGGCAATCTCGCCCCTCATTACACCACACATGACGTTGCCCACGACGACTTGTTATTCTTTTCCATCCTATTAACTAGTTTCCATGGCTTGTTACGCCTAGGAGAACTGAGCTGGCCAGACCGAAAAGATTTACAAGACTACCGAAAAGTAATCCTACGGAACACAGCCGTCGTCAATCAGAACTCTTATGAGTTCTTCCTTCCGGGTCATAAAGCTGACAGGTTCTTCGAGGGCAACCACGTCATCATCCGGAACACGGAAACTCGAGATGACCCACTAGCACCCTTTCGTGCTTACTTATCTAGTCGTGACCTACTGCACCACTACCGCCCGGAGCTGTGGCTCCGTCACAACAGCACCATTC
The DNA here is from genome assembly GCA_963576785.1 of Chlorophyllum brunneum. NCBI lineage: Eukaryota > Fungi > Basidiomycota > Agaricomycetes > Agaricales > Agaricaceae > Chlorophyllum > Chlorophyllum brunneum. The sequence goes on from OY756150.1 coordinate 1,866,691, forward strand.
CTACACGCTCCTGGTTCATGCACCACCTACGTCTCCACTTCGCAAATGTTGGTGGTCACTCTATGTGCGCCGGAGGTACAACAGCTCTCGCTGGGGCTGGAATACCACCAGAAATCATCCAGGCCATCGGGAGGTGGTCCTCCGAGGCATTCAAAATCTATATACGACGTCACCCAGTCCTTCTTGCGGCCTTACTTTACTCAACTCCTGCCAGACAACCATAAATTGTGTGCTTACATCTCTCAAGCCTACTACGCCTTGTTCGTTCAACTTTCCTTTTTTTATACTCTCCTGCTTTTCTTTCTTTCTTCCCCCCACACTGCCAATTTCGCCCATATCCTTGTCTCTTCATTTCCCCACCACCCTCTCCTTTAACGCATTCACAAATCATCTATCCATTCCCGAACACTTCCCCCCTCACTCTTCTTCTTTTAGCACTATTACGGTACACACGCAATGTCGCTGATTTCAGGACATGGCTGTCCCCTTCCTGTACAACAAATCTATCCGCCGCGTCACTGATTTCAGGACGCGACGATTGTTCTGGTTACCTCGCGACACCTGTTGAGATCCGCAGTGATTAGTGAATTTTTTGAATTTTTTGAATTTTTTGTTCAACCAAAATCACGTGGGACAAGGATTTCCGAAAGTTCTGTGTACGAGTCGACAACGTTGCTGCAGGCAAATCCTTGAAACGACTAAGTTGCAACGTAGCCTATTCATTCTATGCATGTGGAGAGTGTAAGTCAATCTTGAAATTATCTGGCCAATCAGACAACGGCGTAGGTAAGAATAAGATAAATGGCACCAAACGGCGAATGATGTATCTGTAGCTTTGAAGATAAATCAACAGGCATCACATAGAGTCAGTTTTTCACCTTTCAGTCAGCCCACGTCGGATTGCGCCAACTAGTGTCAACGCATTTCTCACTGGGAGATCTCAGTGCCCACCCCTGCAACATCATAAGAGGGTGGCAACATCGTAGGAGAACGCACGATGCTCTTGTCCTTTGTCCGCTCTTTCCTCACATCATAGCTGCATCTGGGTTAGTCGGTTAGTCACCTTCAGCTGGACTTTCATGGTCTATGGTCCCTTCCCAAGCTTCCCGCTTCTCATCGGAATAATCTCTTCTCTTGATCACCACTTGTGTCGTCACATCCACAGAATTGCACGATAGGACGGACCCCCCTTGTACCGCCTCGACGTTGAAAATCTCGATCAACAAGATGATAGCGGTGCCACACGATTATTCTCGGCTGATCATCATCAGACCTTTGCAATACAAATCGTTACCATCATATCTAGGTTTTACGGGACTACTAGTAGGGCAAAATGAGGGGACCGATTCACGCCTAAGAAAGGAATATGCTTGTGGAGGTAATGAAAAATTCAAGCTTCGCTGCAGCATCAGGAGTACCCAGCAGGTAAAGATCACAAGTGATCGGCTGAGCAGCCTTCTGCGAGGTTATAGCCAGAGATTCCGCAAAATCGCCGCTGGGATTCTGCTTATGGCTGCGGGTTATCAGCTGGTCCTTTGAAAATGGACCAACTTTGAGGATGGTGAAGTAGGGTCCGACAAACATGAGCCACAGGAGTTTTGCGTTGGGAAGAAGGCCTCCTTTAACAGCAGCTTTTGCTTGATCAATTGCCTGGAATTGGCAGACGTGCAATGTATTCTTTATATCCTCGTCTTCAGCTATGATGGAGGGAGGTGGTAGCTTGATCATCGATTGAGTGGCCTTTTTGACTTCAATACCGCCCTGCAAACGAATATACGGAGGAACGTTATAATAACGTCCCAATCCGAAATCAGGGAGTGCTCCTCGGGAGTCGGCGACAGCGGCAGGCTTCCAGGGGATGAACAGTTGCGGGAAAATAGTGTAGCGATCTCGAGGTTGTTTGTGGAGGATAAAGGCCTCTGTTATGACACCGTACGCATCAAATTCAGTTGGAGTGCCCAAGACTGAGTTCTGAACCATCTGCAAGAGATACGACTGGTCACTTGAAGATGTCATCGGTGTACGAGCTCGCAGTTGACTGGTTCTACGTTCAATAGGCTACGTGCGCACTACACACAGACGAAATTTACCTATGATCGGGTTCACGAACGAATGACAGCGGAGAGTGCTCTACTGGTGGTATGCGTGTACTAGATGCTACCTCATAAGTTGATCTGCGGTCATCATCGATCGACCATACCTATTCAACAGATCAACCACAGTCAGTGGGCTCGCAAAGACCAGGATAACTGTCAATTTGATATTGATCAGGAGATGTATGTGCATGTTCCCAGGGTGGTCCGTGCGTTATTTGTCCTCGATTAGACTTTTAGGCATGAGTTTCTCCACGTACCAGCATCGGCTCATTCGTTGACGAACGATGTATAAAATTTCATCCTTTTCCTTTATCCCAGGATGCTCACAATCGTTTAACAGTTTGCTGCAATGCCTGGTCACTTCATCAAAGGCTTCGAAATCAGCCGTCCAAAAGTGGCTACCATTGTCGACCCTTCCAAAGTGGATATTGCAATTGACATTGTCATCGAGGAGCACCTCGACCGCGATGGTTTCAAGTTTATCGCCTGCGGAGATCGACCTGGCCATAAAATAACTCGACCTTTAGTAATCGTCCTTGATGATGACAACGACGAAGAGGCGTTGAGGCAAAGGCCATTGGGCGATATACACCCGAGTATTCTGAGAGTGAAGGAGATCCTTGAGGGACCGGATGTGTGGGAAAGGTCAGTTTGACATTGGGCATGTGGTGAGCCAAACTTTTGACTTTGGTGTTCTCCATGTTTATGCGCATGCCATATCAGAACATCGGCCCGATCTTCGAGTGGAAATTACCAAGTACAGAGTGGGAGTAACTCAATCTTTGAAAAATACACCAGGCAGATGAATATGTAGTGCGTTTTTCATGTCCTGTAACATTGATATACAGGAGATAAGTGAAAGATGAAGACTCATGCGAAAAGTGGGCGAAAGGTGCAACGTCGCGGTTGAATCTCTTTGAAATTATCCAAGACAAAATCGAATACGCTCCCACGTATCCTTCGACAACTTCTAGACGGCGACCCGACTCTTGCCTCGTTAATAAGCTATTGGGGTTTGTCGGCTGCACCAAATACTTTCGAATTGCATATCGGATTGGCCTAACTGTCGATTTTCTCGTTTATTCGAGACATCGAATAAGATCCGACATATCTTTCGGCGTCTTATAAACAGTGACGGACCTCTTTACTCGTTCATTCCATCTCCGAATCCAGTCAAAATAATCAGCGACCACATCTCGAATTTGCTTGGAGTAGATACTCTCACCCTATCCAGAATGTTATTGCATGTGCTGCCTAACCTCTATGAAGGACTTAATGAACTATGCGTCGATTTGAGGAGCGATGAGGACCTCGACCGTTCACTGGAATACCTGAAGGGTTGGGCCGAAATTTTCCGGTCACTAGACCTTGGTACGACTCACCGATCGCCTCACGTCATCAACCTCTCACTGTGCCCTCCCCGACTTCGCTTAGGGTTTCTAGATCTCCGCGACCTGGGTGGCAGCTGAGTGAGGTTCCGAGCCCCGACTGTTCTTGTTCCTTCGTCCTTCCAGACAGGTGAGTCACGGTCATTAAAGATGGTTAAGTCGCACCCTCATTCCCCCGATGGTTGTCTCCTTGCTTCGAATGGCGTCGGGGGCGGCCTTTCTGACCATCTCGAGTCGCTAGGTGCGCTGTGGCTCACTGGCTCTTCTGGTAAGTCGTGCTACTGGAGGCTAGCTAACTACTGTTTAGGCACCTCACTGTTTTCGATGCAGGATTTTCCGTTTTCCTGGTCCTTCCATCTGTGGTACACCTCTGGACCCTCACCTCCACGTAGGTACTCACGAAAAGCAGCAACCCATCCATATCGTCCTTCCGTCCTTGAATTAGACTCTTATCATATCGTTCCGCTTCATGGATATAGATATCCCACAATTTACTGCACGCCTCATCGTCGACAGTAGGCTTGAATATATCTGATGATCGATGAATGCTCAGGTAGAAAAACTGGAAACCGCAAAGATGCTCACGATTTGACTGCTTTTTGTCCTCAGTGGCCGGTCGCTTCTTCGTGGCACTGGTCGCTCCGGCAGCAGTACTACTGCTGTATAGTACATAACATTGACAGAGGAAACAGACAGTAGGAAAACATAAAATCCGTCGACTCGGAGTTTGCGAGGGGTCATCCACCCACCGTATTTATTTTCAGCTGTCATTGCTGTCCTCATCCCCATCTATTCCTCGTCCTGGGTCAGCCCGCTATCCCCCATCTATTCCTCGTCCTGGGTCAGCCCGCTATCCCCCATCACGTAACAGCTCCTGCATCTGGGGAGACCCGCTATTGCAGCTTCCTTCGAATACAGGAGCTGACGACGACAACATCGCGTCGTTATTGTCTTCGGGGCTGGGTAGGGACCCACTGTCGCCGTAACAGGCAAAGTGGGGAGCGGCAGTGGTGCTCCCTGCACCCAGTGACTGGAAGATGAACCACCCTGCAAGCAGTGGCTCGTGGCGGTGGGTGTCGGCGGGTGGACACGGTGGCACGTAGGCCACATCTAAAGAAAAGAAAAGAAAAGATTTTGTTAGTAGATAAAAGAAAGGAAGGAAGAAAAATATACCCGGGGCCCAAACGCGTCAGTTGGAGCCCCATCGTTCACTCATTCCCCACATCCTCCCATCTCACCGCCCTCTCGTCTCGCTCGTCGCCCCTGCTGTGTCTTGGCGTTCTGCGGTGGTTCCTGCATTGTTTCTGGCGTAGCCATCTCCTCAGGTGTTCTCGCCCTCATCTAGGTCGCTGGGTGTGGCGGTTTCCGTCATCGAAACCGTAGTAACCTGGTGTAACGTTGAGGAGGGACATGCCCCCTCCCCGTTTGTTTCTTTTTCGTATGTTTTTTTGTTTCGTTCGTTCGGTTTTTTCTTCTTTTACTCAAACCAGGACGCAGGAGGGGGTACGCATTGAGAGCCCAGTTGATCCATCCGGCAAGACATTGGAAGTTGCGGAGGGATCGACATTGTCGAGGATTAGCGAAAGCTCTTATCGTTTGGATTAGTTCCGAATGCAATTTTTCTGGCATGAAAATCGTCATCGCATTAGCATCAACGTCAAAGCCGATGATGTTGATGCAGGCTCCATGGATCTGCTTACGGTCTTCGTGTGGGATATGGAGATCATCGAGCAGGGTTAGGAATTTTGCTTGCTTGGTGGGGAGTGGGCGAACAGGTCTGAGATTTGCTCAACAACCATAGCAATCCACAAGACAAGCGAGAAAAAGGAAATCCAAATCCGGCCCGCACCACGGTTGCCGAAGTTGTTGTTCCTATCAACGTGCAGTGCGTTGTCAATCCGTACAATTTGGTGTAGTTGCCACAGGAAGTGAACAGGAAGACGACGGTAGGCTTGAGAGACGTCGGATTTGAATAGAATGAGTTGAACGTTCGGTCTGCATTCCTGGCAGACCCGAATAAGTGCTGCGCCAAGTTGATGCAGAGTGTCAAGGTGGACACAGCCTTCGTCTCTTGGTATGTATGAATTTGGCAAAGAATTCCCAGCGGAGTGATCCACAATTAGCCGCAAGTCATCTGGATCCTTTTTGGGAATAACCCATAGCACCATGCATGTCATCCCTGGTACAGTCAACTCCCTCATAACCCATACCCTTCGGTCATGGCCATGAGCTATGGGGTTTCAGGGAGTATGGGGTTCCAAGGAGTTACTAAAAATAGACTCCCAAAATTCAATAAAAATTTTCCAAGATGTATAAACTTGTATAACCTTATCTCCTCCTTTACAGCAATGCATTGTAAATTATCGAAAGGAAAAATAGTCAGTTATATGAGTAGAAGCCTGGGAACAAGACATGTCCAAGCACATTTGCCATCCAAAAGAGCCAAGAAGAGCTTCCAACTTCTGTATGACAGAATCATTGAGGTATTCAATGTATCTGGTGATGACTGATGCTGCCTGCAGGGCCTCACAATGCATAGGACAATCTTTGATGGGGCCATCATTGTCGGCATTGTCATCTCCACCATTAATGATGCTATTTTCCTGTGCCTGCCTTGCATCAATAATAGCCTAATAAATTTCTTCATTTATTGTCTCATTAATGACCTGAGACTCAGCTACTGGGTTGAGCAGCAATTCAATGTCCATTCTGTTACTTGCCTGGAGCACCCTGTGTTGAATAGCACAGTAACATGTAGTGGCAGAAGGATGATCTGACTTACTGATAGTGTGGTTAGTAAACAGTAAAGAGAACTAAGAGTTACTGAGAGAGTCAAGTAGAGCAAGTATAAATCTGAGTGGATTATCTTAAGAAATAAAGAGAATACATACTGCTTTATATACTAAATGTCTGGGTAGCAAACCCTAAGACCTATGAGTAATAATAGGCATAATCATGTTAGTAATAACACTAAAGTCCCTTGAAACACTGCAATACATCAGTAGTGTCCAGTAGCATAATTGGAGCAACAGAGTATCAGCCAGCTCATGAAATACATGAGGAAGAGGTACATAATGTGAGTCAGAGAGTGCAGCCTTGATAATGAATATTAGATGAATAATATACTGTGGAGCTAGTCATATGGAATGCAGCTATGGTAAGTACAAATGATAACACTCCTTCTAGCTCAAAGTACGATATGAATCAAGCACCAAACTGAATAGGTAAATAATTGCGACATCATTGAAATTTAATAGTATTCAGACTTTTTGTGCAGATGTCAGCAGAGTTCTTCTCAGACTCCACATAAAATAGTTCTATTTTGTCTGTCTCAACGAGTTCATAGATGAAATGCCAGTAAATTGTGACATGTTTAGATTGATATTCAACAACCAGGTTAGAAGCCCAGAAGGTCAATCCTAGATTGTCACACATGAGATGTGGAGCAGGCTGTTTGAACCCAATTACACCAAGCAGCTGATGGATCCAAATCAGTTGACAAGATGTCTTGCACATGGCAACATACTTGGCTTCTGTAGTTGATAGTGCTGTGGTGGCTTGTTGGCAACTCAACCAGAAAACTGGTCTGTTGGCAAACAAGACTAGATTGCTGGAAGTAGACTTATATGTTGCAAGACATCCTGCAAAGTCAGAATTGGAAAAGTCTTGAATGGACTTCTGTGATTGCCCATTAAAGATAAGGCAATAGCATCGCATGCTCAGAAGGTAGTGGCACAGGTATAAACTGTGCTTGTAGTACTCCTCTGAAGGACTAGCCATCTGCTGACTGAGTTTCACAACAGCATAAGTGATATCAGGTTGCAAGCCAATCATGAGGTACATCAGGGACCCAACTAGTTATTGGTACTTCTGGTGGAACTCAGGGTCAACAGTACCCTTATAGAGCAGGAAGGCACATCCTGCTAGAAGAGGCATTTGAGTTGGCCTTGCAATGACACCAAATTTAGCAAGGACCTTATCGAGATATGAAATCTGATTGACATAGATCTGCTTGTTCTTTTGGTCCTGCAAGATAGTCATGCCAAGAAACTCAGTGGTTTCTCCAAGGTCACAACATTCCCATTGTTCCATGAAGTTTTTCTCATTTGGTAATAAAAGGGGCACTTCTTGCCCATGAAGACAATATTGTCAACATAGACAAGGGTGATCATAATCAAGCCAGTCTTTGGATAGCAATTATAATATACTCCAGTATTAGATAGAGATTGCTTGAAGTCCATAGCAAGCAGTGACTTCATCATCATGTGCTACCAAGCTAAGCCGGCTTGCTTAAGGCCATACAATGCTTTTTGTAATCTCCACACTTTATTTCATCCAAGTGTGAAACCTTCCAGTTGTTCCATAAAGATCTCTTCATCCAGATTGCCATATAAATAGGTGGTTTTTACATCAACACTTTCAATTTCCCAGTCTTCAACTGCTGCTAAAGAGAACAGGAGATGAGAAGTTTTGTAGCAGACAACTGGAGAGAAAAGCTTGTTATAGTCAAGACCTTCCTTCTGCAAGAAATCTTTAGCCACTAGTCGAGCATGGCAATGACTATCCAACTTAGTGTTAAAGACCCATCTATTTTTAACAATGTTAATACCCTTAGTAGGGTAGTCTACTAACTTGTACATGTTGCATTTCCTGAGCACATTGAGTTCCTCAAGGCATGCCTTAAGCCATTTGTTGTACTCAGCAGGCAGCAACCTGGCAAGGTCCTGAAAAGCCATTTATCACTCATTTTGTGAGGTCACCTATTCATTGTGCATCCACATATGCTACTGCAGCTATGTGTTATTTCACATGTGTTCTTCACTCTTGAAAACAGAGGAGAAAATATAATATCTGAAGTTTTATTCAGTTGTGCATAGTTATGTACATAAATGGTCTGGCTATTTATCCAGGTATCTACATCAGCTGAGTGTTACGACCTTAGTCTCTGACTCAGGTTGCAAGCCTTTGGATAAAGGGAAGGAAGTAGAGAAAGGAAGAAGGGATGATATATGTTACGAACTATAGATAAACTGTTCATTCCTATCTTGCGCCCGTTACCTCGTGTACCCTCCTACTTGTCTCACTTCTCGTCTCACCCCCTGTTTCACCCCTAGAGGCTATGCCTCCCATATGACTCGTTTACCCTTCTCTCCTATTATTAACCGTCACCACTAGTATATAAAGTGTAGTAATACTTGATGTATTCCTTACACTTTACCAATCGTATCATCCCTTCTTCCTTTCTCTACTTCCTTTCCTTTATCCAAAGGCTTGCAACCTGAGTCAGAGACTAAGGTCGTAACATTTGGTAAAGTGTCATTCGACTCACCTTGCAAGAGAGGTGCCAATATTCGTAGCTAGGCTTGGAATAATAGCCTCCAACCAGGACGACAGTACATGAGCAGCAGTAGCTCATCGAAGACACCGAGAAGATACAGAGCTCCGAGACCAACAGACATCCAGGGTCCACCTGTAGTAACAGGATCTAAATGATCAACAGAATCAGAAATCCCTGAAGGCCTTAAACAGCAGAAATCTGAACACAGCGTAGATGAGAGTACAGCTCTATTTGAAACCGAATTTGACATAGAAGTCGCCAAGAACACATCCGATATAGATATCGCCGAGACCTACGAGAAAGAATCCGAAAACGCCACAGACAAGGAACTAGCCTCATTTGAAGAAGAAATCGACACAGAAGTCGCTGATGCCACAGCTAATAGAGAAATTGCTGAGACCTACGGAAACAAACATAGTGAACCAGAAACAGAACCAGAGATGACAGAAGAAGTCAACGTCCCAAAGAACCTAGCTCCAGAGCCAGGATATTTCAATGGAGACAGAACCCAATTTGACGATTGGTGGAGAGCAATATCCTTATGGTTAATGTTCAACAAGATAGACGAAGAAGAATAGAAGATAGTAGCAATTTTAGTGAGAATGAAAGGAGGGCTAGCGGGCCCTTATGCCAACACGCAGCTGCAGGCCATCCAAAACAAGAAAACACCAGATTGGGATGACTTTACAAAGGAAATAGAAGCCACATTTTCCTTGGGAAATAGGAAAGCCATAGCAGAAGGAGAAATCGAGATGTTCAAACAAGGAAAGAGGAACATGGCAGATTTCTTGATTGAGTTCGAGGCATTGAAAGCCCAAGTGGGGACAGACAACACCTACGCAATATTCCTCCTCAAACGCCACACCAGAGCAGACTGTTACGACCTTAGTCTCTGACTCAGGTTGCAAGCCTTTGGATAAAGGAAAGGAAGTGGAGAAAGGAAGAAGGGATGATACGATTGGTAAAGTGTAAGGAATACATCAAGTATTACTACACTTTATATACTAGTGGTAGAGGCTAATAATAAGGGAGTCGAGTAACGGAGTCATAGGAGACGAGTAGAACGAGTCAGGTAGGAGGCACAGCCTCTAGGGTGATACAGGAGATGAAACGAGTATGAGGGTACACGAGGTAATGGGCGCATGATGGGAATGAACGGTCTATGATTCGTAACAATACCTCCCTTTCAAGCTTCATGTCCTCATGATACGTATTACTGTAAAGGTCCTTGGTAAGATAGAACATATGGATTTTGTTAAAGTTTAAGAAAACCCGACGAGTGTTTTTACTCGTTCATAGGTACGGCCGCTCCCAGTGCTCTGGCCAAGTCCTTCTTGTTTCCTCCAATGAGAGGTGTCTTGTCAACACGTCGTAAACCAATCCAGAGGGGTGCGTGTGGTGGTCCTTCTTTAAACAGGAAGTGGGTGTGGTTGTTGTACGTAGTGTTGTCGTTGGTGTGATTGTTTAAAAGTTTGTACACGATCTCTTTCCAATAATCGTTGTCCTTTTCTCCTTCTGATTTCAAAGTGTTATATCCTGTCGGCGGGTGGAAAGTCATGGGTGTGATGGGGGGTACTACCGTGGTGAGTATGGTTTGGAGGTGAGCGACTTCCTCTTCGATGTCGGGGTGGAGTAGCTGGTCGGCGGCGGTTCTTTCTTGCGTCTTTTGTTCGCATGTGTGGCAGATGTGGTGTTGGATGGGGAATGGGTCGTTACTAACGAGTAGTCGATTAACGATGTGGTGGGAGAGGTTGTCTGTGCTTCTGGATTCATACGTATTGAGTCGTTCGGCTAGGGCTACAAGGATACTGTGCATCCGAGCTCGTATGTTGGAGATAACGAGGAGTTGCAAGTCGTCGTTAATCTCGTACAAGTGTCTCTCCAGTTGGTCTCTCCTTCCTTCGTTGATAATGAACTGATTGAGTCTTGGAGTGGCGTCGGATAAGGTGTCCATAATTTTCGAGGCTCCTTCTTGGGTTGCTTTTACTGCTGCTCCCAGTAGTATTATGGTGTCGACTAGGGTTTCTCCTTCTACGATTTCTTCCTGGTTGGTCCTTTCTGGGACGAGTTCTTCAAATTCTGCGAGGTAGGGGTACGGGGTAAGTTGGCGTTCGGCGGGCATGGTGTATTGTAGAGATAGTTGGCAAAGTCAAGGGTGAAGTGAATACCACGAGTGATGCGATGAGTGTAGTGGTTACTTGAGATGCGAGGTTTGCTGTTCATAATTGCTGTTTTTTACCTCCCCTTTTTATAGGTTTCGTCCTCGAAATCTTGCTTATGAATTCTTGTACTGCTTCCTTGGCGCTGTCTAAGTTTGTTTCGTCTTCCCATGTATCTTCTTCGGACGTATATCCTTTCCAGTGTATTAGGTACTGTTTTCGTTTCCCTCTCATGCGGTGTCCTCGGACTTCGTCTACTTCGTAGTGTTCTTCATCGTTAATTATCTCGGGGATCGGTGGTGGCGGAGTGCGCTGGCTGTCATACTCGGGGTTGTGATAGGGGGAAAGTAGTCTGCTGTTGAATACGTCGTGTATCGCCCATGTTTCAGGTAGCTCCAGGCGGTAGCTTGTTTCGCCTATTTTTTCTTTTACTCGGAACGGTCCGTATCTCTTGTGATCTAATTTTTTCGTTGGTCTTGTTGTCCTAATATTGTCTGCTTCCAGCCAAATTTGGTCTCCTATTTGGTACTCGTGTTCTGGCTTTGTGCTGTTTCGCTTTTCCATCTGTATCTGGTTTTGTTGGAGCATTTTGATCGTTGCTTGGCGTATGTCCTGCAGTTCTTGTATTCTTTCCGTGATTGCTGGAGCCTTGATCTCGTTTGAGATGTCACCCTTCCATGGGTGTTGTCCGTATACTATCTGGAACGGTGAATGTCCTGTGGCACTATGTGTTTTGTCGTTATACTGGAATTCTGCCGTGCTGAGCCATTTCTTCCAGTTGTTCTGTGCGTGATTGATTACATTTCTGAGGTAGGCCTCAACCTCTTGGTTGATGCGCTCCGTTTGACCGTCTGTTTGTGGATGGTATGCCGTGGATAGGTTTCGTTGGGTGCCGGTTGCTTTGCAAAGTTCCGCCATGAATTTTGATGCGAACTGTGGGCCTCTGTCACTGATGATCCTGCGTGGTATCCCATGTTGTCTCCATATGTCGTCCCGATATATATCTCCTAGCTCCTCGGATGATAGGGTGGTGTTAACTGCTCGTAGCCTGATCATTTTGCTGAAACGATCAACGATGACAAGTATCGCGTCGTATCCCTCCGATTCTGGCAGTGGTCCTATCATGTCGATTGATATCTCTTCCCATGGTCCAGTGGGTATTGGTAACGGATGGAGGTGTGTGGTAGGTCGTGTTCGGAGTATTTTATTTCTCTGACATGTGTCACATCCCTTGATGTATTGTTTAACATCGTTACGCATTTGTGGCCACCAATATGTCCTTTTGAGGAGTTCGATCATTCTATGTTGTCCCGGGTGTCCTACGTCCGTTTTGTCGTGGTGTTGTTGGAGTATTTCTTGGCGTAATTCGGTGTTTAGTGGTACGTATATTCTTCCTTCGAAGATGGGTAATCCATCAGTTTCCCATATCTCCTCTAGTCGTTTCTCCTTTTCTCTTAACCATTGTGTTTCTCTCCTCTGCTCCTTTCGCAGTCGGTGTTTCAGGTCTTCTTCTCCTGATATATCCCACATTTGTCTGATTTCGGTGGTAGTGTTGTCGAATAAGTGGTCGGGTAATAGCGTGATATCTGTGTTGTCTCTGGTTGTGTCCGTTTTCGTTAGTCTTGATAATACATCTGCTTTTGTGTTTGTTTTTCCGGGTATGTGTTTCAACGTGTAGTGATATTCCTGTAGTTCCAGTTGCCATCTCGCCTGTCGTCCTGTGAGTTGTTGCGGTTTCCTAAAGTATTCCAAGTTCTTGTGGTCCGTCCATATCTCGAATGGTTTGTCGGCGTCGAGTAGATATTGCCTCCAAGTTTTGACCGCTTCTCGGATTGCCAATAGTTCTTTGTCATAGATCTGGTAATTTCGTTCTGCCGGTGTCATTGTTCTCGAGTGGAATGCGATTGGGTGCCACTGGTTATCTTGGTCTTGTGATAATACCGCTCCTACTCCGTACCCTGATGCGTCTACCTCCACTCTATATTGTCCTTTATCTCGGGGCATCGCTAGTACTGGTTCGCTCGTGATTTTCTTCTTGATTTCTTCGAACGCTTGTTGTTGCCGTTCTGACCATGACCATTGTGCGTCTTTCTTCTTGAGTTCATGTAGTGGTGTTGCTATGTTACTGAAGTCTTGTATGAATCGTCGGTAGAAATTTGCAAAGCCGAGGAATTTTTCGACATCCTTCACGGATTTGGGTGTTGGCCATTCCCTTACTGCTTTCACCTTTTCTTCTTCCATTTTAACGCTGCCCTGTCCTACCACAAAGCCCAGTATGGGTATTTCTTTCGCGTCGAACATACATTTTGATCGTTTGAAGTATAGCTGGTGTTTGGCTGCAATGTCTAAGAACCGTGTCGTTCTTTTCTCGAGTTCCTCCTGTGTGGTTCCTGGAATGACGAAATCGTCCATGTAGTTGACAAGCGTCCCTTCATGTAATAGTTCTCGGAATATCGTGTTCATCATTCTTTGGAAGGTTGCCGGTGAATTGCTCATTCCGAAGAACATGACTGTAGGTTCAAATAATCCGTTGTTTGTTACGAACGCTGCCTTCCATTCGTCTCCTTTCCTGATTCGGACGTTGTTGTATCCCCAAATGATGTCGAGCTTATTAAACACTTTTGCGCCCTTTAGTCGGTCTAACACCTCGCTTATAAGTGGTAGTGGCGTTTTATCTTTGATGGTGTATTCATTCAGCTTCTTGTAATCTTGTACCAGGCGTTTTGTTCCGTCTTTCTTTGGTATAAAGAAGCATGGGGTGGCGTAGGGGGATTGTGATGGTCTGATACGTCCTGAGGCGAGGTTTTCGTCGAGGAATTTTTGTAGTTCCTGTTTTTCCGTTATTGTCATCGGGTAAACTTTGGACTGCAGTACCGGGGGTGCGTCTTCTGACAGATTTATCTCGTGGTCCCATACCGTATGTGCGGGTAGGTTATCGAAGTTCTTTTTGTTGAATAGATGGGTGTACTGTCGGAGGTATGGTGGTAGATCTTCATCGTCCGTCCGGTCCGCCTTTTTCTCTTCAATGTGTTCCTTGACTGTCCGTATTTTCTCGTTGAACCGTATGTTGCTATGTGCTGTTTTGCAATCTTCTGGACATCTCGTGAATCGTATGACATGATTGTTCCAATCGATTTCCGGGTTATGTTTGACCAGCCAATCGTGCCCCAGGTATAAGTCCGCGCTTTCCAATTGTGTTACTAGAGCGTCGATTTGTTCCGTGTGGTTGCCGTTGTTTAGTACCAGTTGTGCCTTGTCCGTTATTTCTCCCTTTTTATTTTCTGTGCCGTCGGCATTGATTACTCTGATTGGGGTTTCCAGAGGTTTAGTCGGGATCTGTTCTTCGTCTATTGTTCGTTGTGCTATGCACGTGTGGGTGCATCCGGAGTCTACGAGGGTTGTGATTTGTCTGCGTCCTTTTCTTGTCTGGATTGTTGAGTCGAGGAGAAGTTCGCGCGTAGAGTTTCGTTTTTGGGGAATCACATATCGTCTATTGTGTGATAAAACAGAAACTCTAGTTTTATTGGCTCGCGGGTTTGCGCCTACTCGGAGCCTTCGACAAAATCCTCTTTCTCCTCTATTTCTTGTTCATCATCCTCGTTGACTTCTCTGATATGGGCTTTCTTGGGTGCTCGGCAGTTCTTCGAGATGTGGCCCTGTTTACCGCAATTGTAACATGTTATTTTGGTGTACGTGACTTTTGTCTTCTTCCTGCAGTATTTGGCAATATGCCCATAGAGGTTACAATTGTAGCACCTCGGTTTTCCAGTCTGATCGGTGTCTGCCCTTTGTTGTCCTATCTCCATGGGTTGTCCTCTTCCCCCATAGATAACTCCGGTGGTGGTTTTGACATCTCCTCTAGTGATGTCCGTTGCTTCGTAACCTTGTCCCACTGCGAGGATCGTGGTTTTCCATTTGCTGTATGTTGTTGGGACGGAGGTTGTCGGGTAACCTACTATGGTTCGAATAATGTCTGCTCTGGTGTGGCGCTTGAGAAGGAATATCGCATGTGTGTCGTCTGTTCCTGCTTGGGCTCTTAATGCTTCGAATTCGATTAAGAAGTCTGCTGTGTTCTTCTTTCCCTGTTTGAACGTCTCTATTTCTCCTTCTGCTATGGCTTTCCTATTCCCCAAGGAGAATGTGGCTTCTACTTCTTTCGTAAAGTCCTCCCAAGCCGGTGTTTTCTTGTTCTGGATGGCTTGTAGTTGCGTGTTGGCGTAAGGACCTGCTAGTCCTCCTTTCATCCTTGCCAAAATGGCTACTATTTTCTGTTCTTCTTCGTCTATCTTGTTGAACATCAGCCATAAGGATATGGCTCTCCACCAATCGTCAAATTTGGTCCTATCCCCATTAAAATATCCTGGTTCCGGGGCTAGGTTCTTTGGTACGTTGATCTCGTCTGTCATTTCTGGTTCTGACTCTGGTTCGCTGTGTTTGTTTTCGTAGGTTTCGGCGATTTCTATATCGGCTGTGGCGTTGGCGACTTCTGTGTCGAATTCGGTTTCGAATAGAGCTGTGTCGATTTCTTCTTCAACCGGAGCTGGTTCTTCGTCTGTGCTGTGTTCGGATTCTTCCTCGTAGGTTTCGGCGATATCTATGTCGGATGTGTTCTCGGCGACTTCTGTGTCGAATTCGGTTTCAAATAGAGCTGTGGTCTCGTCTACGCTGTGTTCGGATTTCTGCCGTTTAAGGCCTTCAGGGATTTCTGGTTCTGTTGATCGTTTGGATCCTGTTGCTACGGGTGAACCCTGGATGTCGGTTGGTCTCGGAGCTCTCTGTCTTCTCGGTGTTCTCGATGAGCTACTGCTGCTCATATACTGTTGTCCTGGTCGGAGGCTATTATTCCAAGCCTAGCTACGAATAGTGGCACCTCTCTTGCAAGGTGAGTCAAATGACACTTTACCAAATGTTACGACCTTAGTCTCTGACTCAGGTTGCAAGCCTTTGGATAAAGGAAAGGAAGTGGAGAAAGGAAGAAGGGATGATACGATTGGTAAAGTGTAAGGAATACATCAAGTATTACTACACTTTATATACTAGTGGTAGAGGCTAATAATAAGGGAGTCGAGTAACGGAGTCATAGGAGACGAGTAGAACGAGTCAGGTAGGAGGCACAGCCTCTAGGGTGATACAGGAGATGAAACGAGTATGAGGGTACACGAGGTAATGGGCGCATGATGGGAATGAACGGTCTATGATTCGTAACACAGACATCATTCAAACCATAGTAGGCTACCCGACAACCTCCGTCCCAACGACATATACCAAGTGGAAAACTACAATCCTCGCAGTAGGACAAGGGTATGAAGCAACGGACATCACCCAAGGAGATATCAGAACCACAACCGGGGTTACTTATGGAGGTAGAGGGCAACCCATAGAGATAGGAAGACAAAGGGCGGACACCAATCAAAAGGGAAAACCGAGGTGCTACAACTGCAACCTCTACGGGCATATCACCAAATACTGCAGGAAGAAGACGAAAGTCACATACACCAAGATAACGTGTTATAATTGTGGCAAACAGGACCACATCTCGAAGAACTGCCGGGCACCCAAGAAAGCGCATATCAGAGAAATCAACAAGGACAATGAACAAGAAATGGAGGAGAAAGAGGATTTTGTCGAAGGCTCTGAGTAGGCGCAAACCCGCAAGCCAATAAACCTAGAGTTTCTGTTTTATCCCACAATAGACGATACGTGATTCCCCAAAAACAAAACTCTACACGCAAACTTCTCCTTGACTCAACAATCCAGACAAGAAAAGGATGCAGACCAACTACAACCCTCGTAAACTCCGGATGCACCCACACGTGCATAGCACAACGAACGATAGACGAAGAACAGATCCCGACTAAAACCCTAGAAACCCCGATCAGAGTGATCAATACCAACGGAACAGAAAATAAAAAGGGAGAGATAACGGACAAGGCACAACTGGTATTAAACAACGGCAACCACATGGAACAAATCGACGCTTCAGTAACCCAATTGGAAAGCGCAGACTTATATCTCGGACACGACTGGCTGGTCAAGCATAACCCGGAAATCGATTGGAACAATCACGTCATACAATTCACCAGATGCCCAGAGGATTGCAAAATATCACATAACAACATACGGTTCAACGAGAGAATACGGACAGTCAAGGAACACATTGAAGAGAAAAAGGTGGACTGGACGAATGACGAAGATCTACCACCATATCTCCAATGATACACCCACCTATTCAACAAGAAAAACTTCGATAAACTACCCAAGCACACGGTATGGGACCATAAAATAAACCTGTCCGAAGATGCACCCCCAGTACTACAGTCCAAGGTCTACCCAATGACAATAACGGAGAAACAAGAACTACAGAAGTTCCTTGACGAGAACCTTGCCTCAGGACAAATCAGACCATCACAATCCCCCTACGCCACCCCATGTTTCTTTATACCAAAAAAGAACGGAACGAAATGCCTGGTACAGGATTACAAAAAGCTGAACGAACACACTATCAAGGATAAGATGCCACTACCACTCATAAGCGAAGTCCTAGACCAGCTAAAGGATGCAAAGGTGTTCAACAAGCTTGATATCATTTGGGGATATAACAACGTCAGGATTAGAGAAGGGGATGAATGGAAGGCAGTGTTTGTGACAAATAGTGGATTATTCGAACCAATGGTCATGTTTTTCGGAATGAGCAATTCACCAGCGACCTTTCAAAGGTTGATGAACACGGTATTTCGGAAAATGTTACACGAAGGAACGCTTGTCAACTACATGGACGATTTTGTCATTCCAGGAACCACACAGGAAGAACTCGAGGAAAGAACCACACGGTTCCTAGACATTGCAGCCAAACACCAACTTTACTTCAAGCGGTCAAAATGCGTGTTCGACGCAAAAGAAATACCCATACTGGGCTTTGTAGTTGGACAAGGCAGCGTTAAGATGGAGGAGGAGAAGGTGAAAGCAGTAAGAGGATGGCCGACACCCAAATCCGTAAAAGATGTCGAAAAATTCCTGGGCTTTGCAAACTTCTACTAACGATTCATACAAGACTTCAGTAACTTAGCAACACCCCTACACGAGCTGAAGAAGAAAGATGCACAATGGTCATGGTCAGAATGACAACAACAGGCATTTGAGAAGATCAAGGAAAAAATCACGAGCAAACCAGTGCTAGCAATGCCTCAAGACAAAGGACAATACAGGGTGGAAGTGGATGCATCAGGATACGGAGTAGGAGCGGTACTATCACAAAACCAGAATGACCAGTGGTGTCCGATCACCTTCCACTCGAGAACAATGACACCGGCAGAATGAAACTACCAAATCTACGACAAAGAACTATTAGCAATCCGAGAAGCGATCAAAATGTGGAGACAATACTTACTCGATGCCGACAAACCATTCGAGATATGGACGGACCACAAAAACCTGGAATACTTCAGAAAACCACAACAACTCACAGGACGACAGGCAAGGTGGCAACTGGAATTACAAGAATATCGCTACACACTAAAACACATACCCGGGAAGACGAACACGAAAGCAGACGTGCTATCAAGACCCGCAAAAATGGACACCACCAGAGACAACACAAATATCACACTGTTACCTGACTACTTATTCGATAACACTATCACCGAGATCAGCCAAATTTGGGAAATATCGGGAGAAGAAGATCTGAAACATCGATTACAAAAGGAGCAAAGAAGAGAAACACAGTGGCTAAGAGAAAAGGAGAAACGACCAGAGGAGATATGGGAAATGGATGGATTGCCTATGTTCGAAGGAAGAATATATATACCACCAAACGCCAAGTTACACCAAGAAATACTCCAACAACACCACGACAACACAGAATGATTGAACTCCTCAAAAGGACATATTGGTGGCCACAGATGCGCAATGATGTTAAACGATACATCAAGGGATGCGACACATGTCAGCAAAACAAGATACTCCGGACACGACCTGCCACACATCTCCACCCACTACCGATACCCACCGGACCATGGGAAGAAATATCAATCGACATGATAGGACCACTGCCAGAATCAGACGGATATGACGCGATACTTGTCATCGTTGATCGTTTCAGTAAAATGATCAGACTACATGCAGTTAACACCACCCTATCATCCAAAGAGTTGGGAGATATTTATCATGACGATATATGGAGACAACATGGGATACCCTGCAGGATCATTAGTGACAGAGGTCCACAATTCACATCAAAATTCATGGCAGAACTTTGCAGAGCAACTGGCACCCAACGTAACCTATCCACGGCATACCACCCACAAACGGATGGTCAGACGGAGCGCATCAACCAGGAGGTCGAGGCATACCTCAGAAACGTAATCAACCATGCGCAGGACAACTGGAAGAAATAGCTCAGCACAGCGGAATTCCAGTATAACGATAAAACACATAGTGCCACAGGATATTCACCGTTCCAGATAGTATACGGACGACACCCATGGAAAGGGGATATCTCAAACACGGTCAAGGCACCTGCAATCACGGAGCGAATACAGGAGTTACAGGACATGCGCCAGGAAACGATCAAAATGCTACAACGGACCCAGACGCAAATGGAGAAACGGAATAGTACAAAACTGGAACACGAGTACAGGGCAGGAGACCAAGTTTGGCTTGAGGCAGACAATATTAGGACAACAAGGCCGACAAAAAAACTGGATCACAGAAGATATGGACCCTTCTGGGTAAAAGAGAAAATAGGTGAAACAAGCTACCGACTGGAGTTACCTGAAACATGGGCGATACACGATGTATTTAACAGCAGACTCCTCTCCCCCTATCACAAACCCAAGTATGACAGCCAGTGTACTCCGCCACCACCGATCCCCGAGATAATCAATGATGAGGAACAGTACGAGGTAGACGAAGTCCGAGGACACCACACAAGGGGAAGACGAAAACAGTACCTAATACACTGGAAAGGATATACGTCCGAAGAAGATACATGGGAAGATGAGGCAAATCTGGAAAATGCCAGGGAGGCAGTACAAGAGTTTATGAGCAAAATTTCGAGGACGAAACCTATAAAAAGAGGAGGTAAAAAGCAGCAATTATGAACAACAGACCTTGCATTCCAAGCAACCACTACACTCAATGCATCACTTGCTGTATCCACTTCACCCTCGACTTTGCCAACTATCTTCATAACACACCATGCCCGCCGAACGCCAACTTACTCCATACCCCTACCTCAAAGAATTCGATGAACTCGTCCCAGAAAGAACCAGCCATGAGGAGCTCATGGAAGGAGAAATCCTAGTCGACACCATGATACTATTGGGTGCAGCAATGAAAGCAACCCAAGAAGGCGCATCCAAATTAATGGATACCCTATCTGATGCCACTCCAAGACTCAATCAGTTTATCATCGACGAAGGAAGGAGAGACCAATTAGAGAGACACCTATACGAAATCAATGACGACCTGCAACTTATTGTCATCTCCAATATGCGAGCTCAGATGCATAGCATCCTCGTAGCCCTAGCCGAACAACTCAATACATACGAGTCAAGGAGTACAGAAAACCTCTCCCACCATATCGTCAACTGACTACTTGTTAGTAATGACCTGTTCCCCATCCAACACCACATCTGTCACAAATGTGAACAAAAGACACAAGAAGCAACAGCCGCCGACCAGCTACTTCATCCTGACATCGAAGAAGAAGTAGCCCATTTACAAACCATCCTCACTACGGTAGTACCCCCCATTACACCCATGACCTTCCACCCACCGCAAGGATACAGCACATTGAAGTCGGAAGGCGAAAAGGACAATGAATACTGGAGAAGTATAGTGCACAAACTCTTAGACAATCATACCAATGACAACACCACGTACAACAATCATACCCACTTCCTGTTCAAAGAAGGACCTCCTCATGCACCCCTCTGGATCGGCTTAAGACGTGTCGACAAAGCACCTCTCATCGGAGGAAACAAGAAGGACTTGGCCAGGGCTCTGGGAGCGGCCGTACCTATGAATGAATAAATCCTCATCGCGTTTTCCCATCTTCTCCAAATTCCGTATGCCTTATTTTACAAAGGACCTTTACAGTAATACGTATCATGAGGACATGAAGCTTGAAAGGGAGGTATTGTTATGAACTATAGATAAACCGTTCATTCCTATCTTGCACCCGTTACCTCATGTACCCTCATACTTGTCTCACTTCTTGTCTCACCCCCTGTCTCACCCCTAGAGGCTATGCCTCCCATATGACTCGTTTACCCTTCTCTCCTATTATTAACTGTCACCACTAGTATATAAAGTGTAGTAATACTTGATGTATTCCTTACACTTTACCAATCGTATCATCCCTTCTTCCTTTCTCTACTTCCTTTCCTTTATCCAAAGGCTTGCAACCTGAGTCAGAGACTAAGGTCGTAACACAATGCCTGAGATCATCAACGATGAAGAACAATATGAAGTAGAAGAGATCTAAGGATACCACATGAGAGGATGGCAAAATCAATTCCTAGTATACTGGAAAGGTTATACATCTGAGGAAGACACATAGGGATGCAAAGGGGGTAGTACAGGATTTTTTAAACCAGATTTCGAGGACAAAACCTATAAAAAGGGAGGGTAAAAAGTGACAATTATGAGCAAAGAATCTCGTATCCCAAGAAATCACTACACTTGAAGAACCTCTCATTGTATTCACTGCACACTAGACCTCGCCAACTATCTCCACAACACACCATGCATGCCAAATGCAAACCCACCCCCTTCCCAGCCAATGACACAGAATTCAAACAAGAACTCAACAACCTCCTCGATGCCCAGTCTACCAAAGACCAGATCAAACACTATACTGCCACAACCAAAGGACTCACATATATTGCCCATGCCATTAACAACCTCCAAATCCAAGCGAAAGCCCTGAGCCGTATCCTACTCATCACTACCACCAGAGCCCTCCCAGCCACTATGTCAACCAGAAAACATGAACTCATGAAGGAACTGTTGGACAAAGCAGCCACCAATCTCAATGTATTAGTATACTCCAATACAAAGCAATGCATCCAAAGTGCCTTAGTCATGACAGGCAAAAGACTCAATCACCTTACTGATTCTAGCAACAACCCTACCTACAGACTCACCCAAAGACTAATGGATCTCAACTCATACACCCCCACTACCTTACCCAACAAACCACCTTACCACAAAGATGACAAACAGGAATGGTTAGATGAAGGAATGGACACATCCCTTCTTTGACGTACCACCACCATCGAATTGCAAAACTCGACCATACAGTACCAGTCTATAGTACAAAGGATATATTCATGCCTGCATTATGTTCCAATCTCTCTCCGAGAGAGCCTACACCTGACGGTGATGGAGACATCTTCGGGGACACAACACATGTTCCAGCCTCCTCCATCTTTGTGGCCTCTGCGGCTCTGCCCCCTCCAGGCATCCTATTCCCTAGGATGCCAAGTGCATCTAGGCCCTTCATCCCTACCGATCAGGCCTACAGCAACACTATCCCCCTGTTAGTCCTCAGCAGAAGACCAACCACACCTCCGATGTCCACAGCGTCCCTCTCTGGCAATGGAGAGAAAACAATCCATCAAACTTCTAAACGGGTAAGGCCAGATGGCAACCACTATTACGTGGGAAAAAACTGGGCAGACCAGGTCGAAGAAGAGTTGGAACCCAAAGTCCAACATGAAGATGAGGAGCGAGAGGATGCTCCAGAAGAATTCTATAATGATGCGGTAAGGGAAGTAGGCAAGATCTCAGAGTGGGTCAAGGCTTGCAGTACCTTCAACATGAGTGGCAATGAAGGTCTCACTTTTGGACAGGCCTTTACGGAACTAATGGGGACCTTGATGAAGGTGGAATGGCTTAAGGTTGCCATCGACGAGCAGAAGAACGACCTCCACAGTTGGTTGGGGGTCAATTTCGGTAAGATCATTGTCCGTGCTAAGGAAACCCCCCAGCTGGACATTTCTCCCCTCCACCGTGCGGCCCCCCAAAGCCCCATGCACAAACCTGACGATGTCAGCATGGAGGTCATCGAGCACATTGTCACCCCTGGTGTCATCACTCATCCAGGTATCTCCATTGATGACACACAATCCAGTGGTAATAAAGTCACTCGTTCAGGTATCTCTGACAATGATGTGCAGATGATTTCTGAGGTGGAATTCAAGACCATCGTTAGTAACAAGAAGCATGGGGGTTGGAAACCCAAAGGAGCAGCTACAAAAACCACCAATACTGGGCCAAAGACTTCCAAAA
Organism: Chlorophyllum brunneum; assembly: GCA_963576785.1. NCBI lineage: Eukaryota > Fungi > Basidiomycota > Agaricomycetes > Agaricales > Agaricaceae > Chlorophyllum > Chlorophyllum brunneum. Next base: position 1,889,966 of record OY756150.1, read on the forward strand.
CTCCCACCCCTCCCACTGTGCCTGCCAAGGCCACCCCCACTGGGCCTGCCAAAGCCGCCAAAACTCCAGTATCTCAGCCCAGTGTCAAAGACGCCAAGAAGCCCCAGGAAGGAACGAAAACTTCCTATGCCGTGGTTGCAGCCAAGAAGAGCAAGGACGCTGCTTCCACCGCCTCCACAAACACCCGGGACCCTCTCAAACTCTTAGAGTTTGCGAGCAAATTCCCGGAAATGTCCAATGAGAAGATAGTAGCAATGTACAATGCCGCCTTCTCCTCCTCCTCCCCTACGAGCAAGAAGCCGGCTAAGAAAGCTGGCACTATCCGTTCCACCTTGAATGGTCCTTTGTGCAAGCAAGTGATCATCCCTCTTCTTACAGGGCCCAACGTTACCAACTATGGGGCCATTATCGACTCTCTCAATGCATGTCTCATAGCAGAGAAGTCCAAGACAAGGGTCATTGCTGCCTCACAGGGTAAGCTGGGCCTTATGGTCCACACCTCGGAGGTGTTGACCCCCACGGAGCTAGATGTCATTAAGGTGTGGCTCAAAGACAAGTTTGGACAAGTTACCATGGGCAACGTATCCCTCCCCAAATCCAAATCATTCGTGAAAGTCATGGATGTCAGTTACATCACACCCTGAGGACAGATCCTCACCGAGGCTAACGTTGTCACCAGCATCCAGAACTCGATCCATTCCGATGCCATGCAATTTGCGACGCAGCCACGAGTGCGACGCAACTCCAAACACTCAGACACCTGTACAGTATGGTTCGAAATCTGGGACTCCAAGGCGGGGTCCAACATCACGAAAATCGAGGATAAATTCCTCAACATTTATGGAGGGCTCTTCTGCATCAGGAGGGCCAGCACTAACCCAGGCATACCATTCTGTGGAAAATGCTGCAGATGGGGCCACCCCCTAATCCGCTTTCACCTGTGCACACTGCAAGGGGCCGCACTCTACCACCAACCATCGATCATTCGCCTACTGCTGTAAGGGCAGCAACAAAGCAGAACCACCTATCGCGGCCACCCCCACCGGAGAACCATGCCCTCACAAGGCTACGTACTCCAACTGTGGCAAGGATCACCTCGCTACCAACCGAAAGTGTTAATTCTGGAAGAAGCGATTCGACCACAATTGGCATGCCAACAAAGCGCTTGAACTGAGAGCTAACAAAGGAGTTCCACCGCCCTCCTCCTCATCATCCCCGGCTAGTCGAAGCCAGACTAACCCCCCTCAATGAATAACATCCCTGATGATCAAGACAGGCCTCCTCGCTCACTCCTGAGTAAGTTGAAGGTCTGCTCTCACAATGTTGGAAGATTGTATGGAGTGATGGAGACAGTCCTCACACGCAGAGGTGATGTCGACCTCCTCCTCATACAAGAACCCCCATGGAGATTTCTCCGTGACATTCCTTCATCTGTCTCTAATGACAGATCCCCCCTCATAGGAGGCCCAGTTCATCTGGACTGGACACTCCTCTCATATCCAATCATCGCCGAAGAAGTCCTCCAAGTGGGATGCCAATGATACTCTCAATGGACGGCCAACATAGAACACCACACCACTCCCTGAGTCCTCGCCTTTGCTCACAAGAGACTGAAGTGACTCTGACCCTCCATCAGAAGAGATTTAATCAAACATCAAGACCTCCTGTGTATTTCCCTATATGCAGGAGGAGAAGAACTACTACTGCTAAATGTTTACAACGACAGCTGTAATACCACACTCCACTTCCTCGAGGAGTGCCTCTTTGACCTCCCGCCCTTCCTATTAATGGGGGGAGATATTAATATCCGATTGGAGTTATGGGACCCTTCAATGGATCAACATCCAGCGAGTACAGACTGTCTCCTTATGATCACCGAAGCCCTCAATCTTGTGAGGTCGACTCCGTCTGCAGCCATACCAACTTGTTACACCTCGGACCCTAATCTACCAGACACGGTCATTGACCTATTGTTTGTTTCAGGAACATTACCATATATCCCCACCCACTCTATCCAGGAAGGCAATTGGTACAATTCAGACCATGCCCCCCTCCTAATTAGGATTCCTATTCTGCAAATGGACGTTGTCATCGAAAGATTGACTATCCCCAAAGACTCGGACAAAGAAACCAGGTTCCTGACAGATATAGTGGAAGGAATCAACAACAAGAACTGGCTGATGAATGATGCGGATGAGCTGGAGAGAGCTGTTGCTGAATTGGAAGTTTTATTTGACAGATCCTGGAATTGTAATGCGAAGAAGACCAAGATCACCACTAGATCCAAAACCTGGTGGAATGAGGAGTGCTCCACTGCACTTGCTACACACTGTGTGGACTGCAAGAACAAGTGCAAATGGAACACTTTTTGCAAGACCACGAGGAGGATGAAAAGAGCATATTTCGACAAGAAGATCCAAGAAATCTCAGTCAACCAAAAACGTCCGTGGGATCTGATGCTATGGGTCAAAGAATGTGTGCTCCCGGCTACGGAAGCTATACGTCATAACGGCCGACCTTGTCTTACTATGGACAACTTATGGACGGCTCTTGATTAATACTATAACGCCGCCTATGACAGACCAGTTAATGCGGCAGTATTAGACAAACTTCCTCTACCAAGTGGGATGGAAAATAGGACTTGGGTGAATTTCTCTCTCCTCAAGATGATGGAATCGCTCAAGGATACCTCAAATTCTTCTGCTCCCAGCCCCGACCATATTTCCTGGTCCCATCTTAAGCAGATCATTGCCGATGACATATGTGCCGATCTCTTCCTCAAAATCAGCAGTGTATGTCTAACTATCGGACATTGGCCTACACATTTCAAGAAGTCAATGTCGGTAATTATCCCCAAACCCAACAAACCCAACTACTCCACTCCGAAGGTGTTCAGACTGATTGTCCTCCTCAATATGCTTGGCAAGTTGATAGAAAAGATGCTTGCCAAATGACTACAATTCGAGGCAGTGAAATTCAAAGTTCTCCACCCTCACCAACTGGGAGCCATCCACCAACAATCCACCAAAGATGTGGGACTCTTTCTGACACACGTCATCCAGGGAGCTTGGACAAAGAAGAAGAAGACATTGGTGCTTGCATTCAATGTTGCCCAATTCTTCCCCTCCCTTAATCACAATCTCCTCATCAACATACTGGGTCGGCAAGGATTTCCCCTGCAAATCACAGTGTTCTTCAACAACTACCTTAAAGAATGCCGCACAACCTACCAGTGGAATAATAAAGTCTTCCCGGAATATGACACAGCAGTGGGAGTGGGTCAAGGCTCTGCCCTTAGTCCCATTTTCTCCGCCTTATATCTAGCCCCCCTCCTTCACATATTTGACACCCGCATGGAGGAACACAGGGACAGATGGGACTTTGATGTCCTATCTTTCATAGACGATGGCACCTTAGTCGCGCAATCCCTGTCCCTCGAATGGAACGTCGAAATCCTACAACACATGTACTGCGAAATGGAACGGCTCATGAACGAATTCGGCCTAGAAATTGAACATAGCAAGTCCGAAGTTTTTCACTTTATGCATGCAAGACAGGACTCCAATCCCTCTATTGATTTGGGATCACCACTGTTCACTGGCCGCACCCCCCTTAAACCGAAAGCCCATTGGCATTATCTTGGGTTCTACTTTGACTGGACGTTGACCTTCAAGGAACACATTCAATTCTACTCTGCCAAGGCGATATCAATGGTCAAGGCAATGAAAATACTAGGGAACTCCGTAAGAGGTCTATTCCCTGGCAATAAAAGATTATTATACCATTCGTGTGTTGTACCGGTGGTGACATATGGATACCGACTTTGGTTTCACAACAAGTCACGAACTAAAGGAACCTGTGAAATCCTCAACAAAATGCAACAAAGTGCAGCCCTCTGGATTACCGGGGCCTTCCGGACTTCTCCCACTGGCAGCGTTGAGTCCCTTGCAGGGCTCATGCCCATAAAACTCCATCTCCGAAAGTTGGCCAAATGACAAACATCGAGGCTTCATATGTTGGACGATGAACATGCATTGGCAAGATTGATGAAAGAGTTTCATTCTTCCCCACACCGCCTTCACATCAAGAATTTCATGGAGATTCAGAAGAAGAAGACACTTGGAGCTGTAATGGATATTTTATGCCCCAACCCTGAGACTTAGTATATAGAACACTTTAACTCTGTCTCTAAATCACTCTGGCCCAGATATAGGTTACTTGACCATTTCTCTACTAATGTATCTTTCATAGGATTTAACCGGGACAGCCCTCACCTCTCGAAGATGCTTTGGGACAATGTTACAACAAATGCAACGATGGACAGCAGATCCATTATTATTGGCATGGACAGCTCGGTCCACCCCAACCCCAACCCACTTGCCAGCCAGTTCACGGTGGCAGCTACTATTTGACACCTAGACAGCGGGAGCTCTATCATGAAGAGGCTCGGAGGAACTATGTCGACAGACACTGAACTGGTTGCGCAGCACTTAGGAATCACCAAGGTACTCGCAACCACAGAATATGACTAGGTCGAACACATTCACATGTTCACTGACTCCCTTGCAGCCTCTTGGCTCCTACTCAATTGCTCGCCGCACTCATGCCAGCAACAATCCATCCTCACATCGAAGGCACTTGTGACTTGGTTCTGCAAGTCAGACCAATACCACCTTTCATTCTATCACATGCCATTGAAGTGCAAATATGGTATACAAAAAGCCATGCACAATTGGATTCAGACAGTCGCCTGGCCTAACCGGGGTCAAAATCACTGAGTCCCTAACTCCACGGACTTCCTGCACAAGAAGTCCACTGAATAAGTGATCCATACATGGCAGGCCATGTTCAGATTCAAGAAATATAGTGGTAGCTCCTTCCTTCACCTTCCGGTGTGAGCGAATGGGGCCACCACTTTACCGTCGCACATCAAGTCTGGACCCTGGATATGAGAAAGCAGTCACCAGCCTCAGCTCTTCACAAGAGCATGTCGCGCCATCTTATGCCATGCCCCAATCAGGGAGTATCAACTTCGATTCTTCCCCAACGAGGACCTATCATGCCACCACTGTAATAATCAAATGGTACAGACTAGGTCGCACACCCTCTATCATTGCAACAACTTCGATCATCACTTTGGTGTCAACACCATCAAGACTTTTGTCAATTTCTTGCACCGTAACCCTACTGTGTTCAGCTTCCCTCCAGAACCTGACCACTCTCGTATCCACCCCAGGTCAATACCCCTGTTACATCGTTGTCAAGTCCAAAGGAGGTTTGGGTCTGCACCTGCGTAAATCCTTTTCTTTTTCTTTTTTCTTATGCTCTCCTGGTTATGGACTTCAAATTCATTTCTCTATCTTTCCCTTCCTCGCTCGTCTACTATTTTATATATAGTTTTCATTCAAAATCCATCTGTCCCATGGTGTCTGGGCAAATGCCCTCCCATACACTAGTACCGTTTGTTGTTCCCCTTTGTGATTGCGAGTCAGTAGTTTCTTTCTATCAATTTCTCTCTCTCACTCTCTCTCTTTCCAAATTCCTCTTTTCTTTTCCTCGCTGATCAACTTAGGTACCAAACATCTCTCTAGTGTACGCGCTAGACAGCATCAAGTCTCGTGGGGTTAGTTTACACATAGTTTACTTTCCTCGCTCTGGACATTCTGTACATTCTACCTTTGTATGTATGTACACGCGGACTGCGTTCGAGCACCGCTATATAAATTGTTGATTAAAAAATAAAAAATAAAAAATAACAAAAAAGATGAAGGAATGGAAGGAATCAAAAAATCAGTAGCCAAACAGTTAATAGAACCTGACATAAGAGATGAAGTAGACCACCTCCTGATATACATTCCAGAATTTGACCTGCCCACCAAACCTATCATATTCAATCCACCCCAATTGTACCTCACACTCAAAGAAGGAGGACAACTCAATAACAACTACTGGCAGGAGATAGTTCACAACCTAGTTACAGTAGAAACAAATGATACCACCACCTTTAAAGGTTGCATTATCACCCTCTTTAAAGGAGGACAAGACTATGCCCTTCTGGATCGGATGTTGATGCAGGTCAGGAACTCCAATCATCAGTCCTACTAAATGCCAACTCATCAATGCCTTACACAAGGAACAAGACAACAAGTAGATCATGACACTTCATAGGGTTTTCCTATCATGTGCCCATTGTACTCATCATTCTTATATATCCATTTTATCTCCTGTTTCATCTCTTATGGCTATACTCATACTGACTTGCTCTACTCATCTCCTATGACTCCTTTACCCTGTTCCCTTATTCTTAGCATTTACCACTAGTATATAAGTGTAGTAATACTTGATGTATTCCTTACACTTTGTTATGTCTGAACCTCAAACCTACATTAGAGGTTATGACAAATTCCCAGAAGCAATACCACTCATCCCACCACCACAATCCAATGACACTGTTATTAACTCTCTACTTTGACTAGCCTGGAAATACACACCATACTTACATGTATGTGACACCAATGGACTCTACTTATGCACCATCGAGAACAATCTCTATAGTGCCTGGAATAATAGTTGGAAAGCATGACTGACTACCAAAGAAACTATGCAGTACATCCACTCCTACATGTACACTCGTGGTCCAGTGCTCAAAGCACTCATTCACCAACAAGTTACTAATGGAATCTATTGTATAGAGATGCAACCTAGAGACTTATCACCAGACAATAAACCTGCTGTACCCAGTAGTGACAGCAACAACTCTCCCCATCCACTATTGCGATCTACTCGAGCCTTTGTTGAGTTGCCCAAGTCCTATCTCTCCGAAGAACCAATTGCACCGATGTCATCCTTATCATCTGACTCTGATCATCCTATGGATACAGTTCTTCTATTGCCACCATCATTATCATTGCCCTCTACCACCTTGTCCTGCACATCTTGTGACTGCAGCTGTTCCGATGAATCTCTATCATTGTCATCTGAGATTTCTGAGGATGAGTAAGCACTCATCCATTTCACCTTCATCAGTTTCATCTTGCTCTATATTTAGCAGTTTCACCTTTATCAGTTTCATGTCTATCTTTAATAGTATTTTGTCTTGAGTTTCATATCTATCAGTTTTACATTGTGAAACTTGTTTTAGTCTCATTATTTATACTCCGTAGTATTTATAGAAAAGAAGTAGTTAGTATAAATAGCTGACTGTATTAGGAAGTCAAAGCTTAAGCTTTGATTCTTTACAGGGATAGCCTTCTTGATTGTCCAAGAAGAGTTTCCGTTGACAGTTGCTGTCAATCAATAGAAGATTGCTTAACTGCTTATTCTCTACTTGCCCTCATCACTCAGAGCTATAAGATTCCCATTTCTTGGTTGAGTAATGACAGTTTGATAATGTTTGCTTATCTGGTTACTTGGCTGAGATAGGTATTAAGGCCATACTCTAGAGGTCACATCCTCTTCGATTGCCCTTAGTAGCTGAATCTGTAACAATAGATCAAAGCTTCTACTGAGTCATTTTGGTATAGGGAACAAGAACCCCAGTATTATCTGTATCATTGCCATTGTTGCTGAACAAGGATAACATCTTCCTGCATCATTGCCATTATCGCTGTTACAGGAAGCCAAGAAGAGTTGTACACAGTGCCTATCTGCTGCATAGGAGCATAACTCACTATCAGTCACATAGGGCCCATACTGCACTTGCCAGTACCTGGAGTACCCCTCAAGTTAGTAGGGCTAAGTACAAAGACCCACTTATAGAACATATGCTATTGACCAACTTTGTGGTTTCCTCCTTGAGAAGAAGAGAAACTTGCCTGCCACATGTCCTGCCTCTGGATTCCCATTGAGAAGTACTCCAGTTGAAAGAAAATCCAGAAGGAATGGAAGGTCACAACCACTAGGCTATAGAGAAGTTATCCATAGAGAAGCTAAACCAAGTGGCTGCCATCTAGTCAGCCAGACAATACTAGCAACTGTGAAGATGCATCATGCCTTGTCACTGTTACGCCAGTAATGGATTCCCTCAAAAAGCAAGAGCACTCAGTAGAGGATGCCCTCAAAACCTGTTGTATATTCCCAGGAAGTACAGGAAGAAGTCACGAATAATTGTTGGTGAGATAAAGGTGCAACTTGGTCAAGATTGAATGAGTCCAACATTGCATGAAGCAAAAGGAGACTATTCCACCCACACCTCCGGTCTACAGGACTAGATCACAATCCAAGGCTGCAGAGCCTTACAGTGTTGAGCCTACTCAATGAACCTCCCGACAAAACCCAGAACCAGTTCAATATTCCCTACCAGCCTCCATCCAATAGTCCATCTCAACCACTTCCCAACCCTTTGAACAACCCTTGACTAGCACCACAGCTAGTAGGATTAAAACCAGTGAACCTGCCCCAAGACAGAGTTCAGAGTCTTATCAGACACCTACTTACATGCAATCCGACTGGGCACAACAAGTGATCTCAAGACAACAGTCACAGTAATCCCAGTAATCCCAGCAGTCCGACCAATAGTACAGAGAAACTGTCTCTACCAAGTCTGAACACTCAGACAACTCCGAGTACTCTGAACACAGAAGTGAGCACTCTGAAGAGCCACTACCCCAGATACCAGAACTTGAGCCCCAATACAAATTTGATGACAACATATCGAACCCACCAAACCCACTCACTGGAGCCCTCCAGCTACTCTGAGAACAAAAAGAAAGGGAAGCTCAACAAAGTCAAACCAGCTAGATGACCAACTATTAGTCAACCAGCTACCAGACAACCCAACCAGTGGTATCTGCCAGTACCTACCAGATGACCAGAATACTAGGACCTCCAATTACACTCAGGACAACCTAACAGCCACAAACCTGCCAATTATTCCCATCAAACTCCCCAGTGAGCTCACCACCAAACTCACCCACAGGATCAAACATGCCAGACCCCAAGCTCCCAAAGCCTGCCATTTTCTATGGTGACCCACTTGACTATCCCAACTGGAAGCAGAACCTCCAGATCTACTTTGCATCACAGTCCAACAATCTACCAAATAACAAGTCCAAAATTATGTATGCCCTCCTTAGTATGGAAGGATTGGCCAGAGAATGGAAACAAGCCTACACCATCTCACATACCACCAACAATGTCTTTAGCCCCACCTAGACCATCAAACAGTTCCTCACAGAACTTGACACTTCATTTCTACCTGCAAACAATACTCTTGTTGCCATTGATCAACTATCTAATGTCACGCAGAATGGACAGCCCACCACAGTCTATGTTGAGCAATTCAAGAATATGTGTACCTGAGCCAGAATTACCCATGCAGAGACCAAAATCACATTCTTTATTAAAGAACTGGATCCATATTACAAAAGGCTTGTCTACAGTCAGAACCCCGCCCCAAACAACATCAATGCTTGGTACACAGCCATGCAAAATGCAGCAACAATGACATACCTACAACAGAATTTTAGCTCAACAGGATATTGTCACTCAGTATGACATACCTTCTATCACTCAAAATATCACACTCCAAAAGCATCAAGTTCAATGTCTTATGCAAGACCTTACCAGCCAACTCAAAGAAGCAGTAACCCCCCAGGCTATGGTCCCATGGACATTGACCACATCCTCGAGCAGCAGCTTAATAATCCTTACCCAATGGGAGAAGGATCTGACAAAGAAGGAGAAAAATCTGAGAAAGAAGTATCATCAGACGATGATGAATATTCGAACACAACTACCCAGCAAGTTGCCCACATGGCCACAAAACTTGCCACAGCCTAACTCAATGCTATCTTATCACCCAAACTCTGGAAGTTATACAATGAATGAAAATGTTTCACATGCAAATCTGCTCAACATTTCTCCAGAAATTGCCCACAACAAAGCCATGGAAAGAACCGCACCAGCATGTCAAAGAATGCTGCTTATAAGTCCAAACACTTCGACCGAAGCAAGTGACAATTCAAGTCTACCCGAATTGCAAATGTAATGGAAGACACCTCTGATGAAGAGATAGAGGAACTCTTCAACATTGCAGACAGTTATCCCGATGAAGACCTAATCAAGTCTTTTGTCTGAAGAGACTAGCTACTGTGTCTAGATCTCAAACTATAAAGAAACTACAGATTTCTTATTCGATGCCACAATACAATGACTATCCCTGACCCAACTCACCTTGCAAACCCAACACTGAACAAATTGCCACCATTAACATTGTTCCAAAGAACAATACTATCTATGTTCCAACTACTGTCCACTTACCTAGCACAACTACCAAACACCTTGCCCTCCTAGATTCAGGAGCAGCCGGAAATTACATTGACCCATCTCTTGTAGAACAATGGAACCTACCAACCCATCCACTTGACACACCAGTCACCATCCTTAATGCCAATGGAACCACCAATGGACAAGGACAAGCCACCCATGATGCTGTCCTTAGACTCACCATAGATGGACAACAAATGACTCTAAAACCAAGAATCATTGGACTAGGAATGCCATGCCTAATCTTAGGAATGCCCTGGCTATCGCAATTCAACCCAGAAGTTGATTGGTCAAGAAAAACTATGAAATGGAGAACCCTATTTATTGACAACCCCCAGCTCAACTGCCTTGTCACCTCAATGGATGATAGTACAAATGAAGCTGAACAAGTGAACCACATCTACCTTGAACCTGCTGCATTTGAAGAAATAAACTTCAAAGCCAATGCCTCCCAGTTTATTGCCTAGCAATATGGAGAGAAGAAAGAGACTGACCCTCTGAAAATTGTATCAGCCAATTTTCATGACTACCTTGATATATTCAGTGAACAAGCTGCTTCATGATACCCACCCACTCAACCATGGGATCACAAGATTGAGATAAAAGAATCTTTCAAACCAAAAGCTGGACCCACCTATCAACTATCACCCCAAGAGACTAATGAACTCAATAAATTCATCAAGGAGAACCTAGCCAAAGGTTACATTCAATGATCGAAATCACCTATGGCCTCACCTTTCTTCTTTGTAGGAAAGAAAGATGGAAAACTCTGCCATGTCAAGACTATCGATATCTCAATAGTCATACTATCAAGAACATATACCCAATCCCACTCATTTTGTTACTACTCAACAAACTTAAAGGATCAAATTGGTTTACCAAACTTGATGTACGTGCCAGATACAACAATATCCACATCCAAAAAGGTGATGAATGGAAAGTCATATTCAGAACACCTAAAGGCCTATATGAGCCAACTGTGATGTTTTTTGGGATATGCAACTCCCTAGCCACTTTCCAATCCATGATGGACCACATATTCCACTCCTTGATTGACAAAGGAGGAGTCCTTATATACATGGATGATATTCTCATACATGCCAAAACACAAGAAGAACTCTGACACCTTACCCATGAAGTATTGAAACTACTTCGTGAACATGACCTATTTCTCAAGCCCAAGAAATGTAAATTCGAGAAACAATGCCTCAAGTACCTTGGTGCTGTAATCTTCCCATCATCCATTAAAATGGATGCAGCCAAACTTGAAGGAATCAAGAATTGGCCAATACCCAAAATGACCCACAATGTGCGAAAATTTATTGGATTCTGTAACTTCTACAGAAGATTCATCAAGAATTATGCACGACATGCTGCACCACTAAACTCCCTCATGTCCAAGAATATTAAATTCCATTGGACCAATGAGGACCAAACTGCCTTTGAAGATCTGAAGAAATACTTCATAGAGAACCTATTTTGATTGTACCAGATCCTGACAAACCTTTTGAAATCAAAACCAATGCCTCTGTATATGCCTCAGGAGCCATCCTCACCCAACATGATAATAATGGAGTAAAGCACCCGATTGCCTTTATTTCCAGAGTATTCAACTCAACAGAATGAAACTACCACTGCTCAGAGCAAGAATGGCTAGCTATCATACAAGTCTTAAAAGAATGGTGCCACCATTTGGAAGGAGCCAAACACAAATTCATTGTATGGAGCAATCATGAAAACTTATCCCGATTCAAGGAACCCCAAACCCTTAATCAACATTGGGCAGCCTATATGGAATGCTTCAAGTCTCAGCTGAAGGTTAAGTATATACCTGGCCAAAAGAATGGCCCAGCCAATGCATTATCATAATGACCCAACCACACTCCTGATGACAAAGACAACCAGGCAGTGACTGTATTTGACAGTACCATAGTGCACCTCCTCACTGAGGCTGATCTTGACAAAGTATGTCAACATTGTGATATGATCGACCCTGATCTTGATGAGATACCCAATAGTGATCTCCCACACAATGCTGACCAAGTCATCATCCCAAATGGCCCTGGATTGAAACACTAGATCACTGAATGCACCCATGACACCTTACCAAACCTCCACCCAGGAGCAGCAGCTATCCTATCCAAGATATTGGATTACATCTATTAGCCAGGAATCAAGGACTACGTCCACAAATATGTTGCTGGATGTCCAAAGTGCCAGCAATTCAAGATTAACCATCACCCAACAAAGCCACCACTACAACCTATTCCTGCACCCAAGTCAACCCATCCATTCTCCCATATATCAATGGACCTTATTACTGATCTCCTCCTGTCCCGAGGATATGATTGTATTTTATCCATAGTGGACCATGGATTATTGAAGGGGATAATTCTAGTACCAACTACCAAAAGTGCCAATGCACAACAGATTGCACAGCTATTGGTTGACCACCTCTTTGCCAAATATGGCATACTTGACAAGATCATCTCTGACTAAGATCCATGATTTACCGCCAAGGCAACACAGGAATTCTATAAACTACTTAACATTGGTCCTGCCTATTCAACAGTCTATCACTCACAAACCGACAGATCAACCAAATGGATCAATCAGGAAATCAAGCTATATTTAGCACTTCCCACTTCAGCTCAACCAAACAAGTGGGCAAAGTTCCTCTCACTCTATAAATTTGCTCATAACAACTGCCCCCATGCTGGATGAAAGGAGTCACCTTTCCAGCTACTCTAGTCATCTTTTCAGCTACTCTATGGCTATGCACCAAAAGCATTCCCCATTACTCTGGAACCAACAAACATCCCTGCTACTGAGGATTGCCTCAAGAAACTATCTGATGCTTGATATTGAGTCCTTGAAGCACACAACCATGCCTGTGAAATCATGGCCAAATGAACTGCAAATTATAGATTACCAAACTTTAATGAAGGGGATAAAGTTTGGTTAGAAAACAAACACCTACCAATAAACTTCACAAATAGGAAAATCACCCAAAGAAGGGAAGGACCTTTCACAATTGTCAAGAAGATCTCACCTGTTGTGTTTCAACTAAAATTACCTGAAACATGGAAGATCTATAACAAGTTTCATGCCTCTCTCCTTACCCCTGCAATCAAAAACATGATCTATGGATGATATACATCTCAACCCCTCCTTCTGCTTGTTGATGATCAAGAAGAATATGAAGTCGAGGCCATTCTTCACCATAAAAGGGTAAATAATCATTTCAGATACCTAATCAAGTGGAAAGGCTACCACACTTCCGAAAATTCATGGGAATCCACATCAAACCTCCAAAATATGAAAAATATACTCAAGACCTATAAAAGAGCTCACAATATCTGAACTCTCCATGTCTCTCAATGCTTCCAATGCTCACCCAGCCTCAGCACCAGCCACCACAGCTACTGTTATTAATACTACCAAAATCACTGCCAACATTATCAATAGACTGCCTGTATCGCCAGACCTTGATGATATCCTCCACTCATTGCCCAAGTATTCCATCACCCTCAACAATGAGGAATTTATCCAGCCCATTGGATTACAGCCACATACCATCCCTCCCCTACTTGATATCAAATTTGTATGTAACACTACCTGCCTACAACTTCGAAACACTATCAAAAGATGACTATCCAATTGCCACCCTGATCTACGATGGGATAACACATCTGTTGCCCATTGCAACAAATACAGGAATTTGCTTGCTGCTTGCCTTCATAATATGCAAATGCTTAGTCAATACACCTACACCATACAGCAAAGCTATGATATCCTTACTAGCCGCACTCTACCTGATAGAGTATGTGAGGATTTGCAATGCATCCAACACTCCTATCAACTTCTCTGTCACTCAATCAGCACTACCCTTAGGACACATGGCTGAGGCAGCCCTTTACCAACTCCTAACATTCCCCAACTACCCACTAAAAACAATGACCAGTCTCAAGAACCTCTACTAGAGTCTTGCCCCATATATCCCACATCGAGAGTCCCTCAAGGCCTTCCTTTCCATGATGCCACTAATGATGGCAATCTGACTCATCAATTAACTCCGGTTCAGACTGATGCCTGAATGAAGTGTAGACTCATCGAACCTGTGCCTGTCCAAGACCACCCTACATGTCATGACCTACCTCAATATGACCATGAACCACCTGCAGTTCCACTCAACTATTACCAGACTATCTGAGATCATCACTGGTATCATGACTGTGAAAACGAAAGACCCTGCCAGATTTCCTACACTGCAACAACAGTTAACCTGACTCCATGAGTTCATAGGCAGCCCATACAAAGTACCCAACCTCGAAATACTCGACTTGTACTACAAAGCCAACCCAACCATGATCAATGATATAGCCAAACTACCACTCTGGCTTATCAAACCCAACAACTGGATTCTGACATGCAAGAACTATATAATTGACTCAATAATGTCATCAGCCATGTTCACAGTTCCAGAAATGGAGCAAGTACTTGAAGCTATTGTACTATTAGGCTTGGGCCTCCCCACCCCAATAGACACTGGCACTCCAGAACCACCACCAGGATCCGAAATGGCATCTTGCCCCCTCTACCATCTGCCACCTCGACCTTACCACCCTACCAAGATGAAGGCCATTACAAGGATTCCTTCTCAGACATTGGAAGTGGCCAATCACATTAGATACTGACCCATTGAACTATATGGAGTAGAAGAACTCCCTGAGGACAGTCCTTACTACTGACCACCTAAGATTGAGTGTAACAAAATGGAATTTGTTACTAACAAAGGGAATAATGTTATGTCCAAACCTCGAACCTACGTTAGAGGTTATGACAAATTCCCAGAAGCAATACTACTCATCCCACCACTACAATCCAACAATGCCATTATTGACTCTCTACTTTGACTAGCCTGGAAATATGCACCATACTTATATATATGCAACACTGATGGACTCTACTTATGTACTATTGAGAACAATCTCTATGGTGCCTGGAATAATGGTTGGAAAGCATGACTGACTACCAAAGAAACTATGCAGTACATCCACTCCTACATGTACACTCGTGGTCCAGTGCTCAAAGCACTCATTCACCAACAAGTCACTGATGGAATCTATTGCATAGAGATGTGACCTAGGGACTTATCACCAGACAATGAACCTGCTATACCCAGTAGTAACAGTGATGGCTCTCCCCATCTGCTATTGCAATCTACTCGAGCCTTTGTTGAGCCACCCAAGTCTTATCTCTCCAAAGAACCAATTGCATCAACGTCATCCCTATCATCCAACTTCAATCATCCTATGGATGCAGTTCTTCCATTGCCACCATTGTCATCATTGCCCTCTACCACTTTATCCTGCACATCTTGTAACTGCAGCTGTTCCAATGAATCTCTATCATCATCATCTAAGATCTCTGAGGATGAGTAAGCACTCATCTGTTTCATCTTCATCAGTTTCACATTGTGAAACTTGTTTCAGTCTCATTATCTATACTCTGTAGTATTTATAGAAAAGAAGTAGTTAGTATAAATAGCTGACTGTATTAGGAAGTCAAAGCTTAAGCTTTGATCTTTTACAGAGATAGCCTTTTTGATTGCCCAAGAAGAGTTTCCGTTGACAGTTGCTGTCAATCAATAAAAGATTGCTTAACTGCTTATTCTCTACTCACCCTCATCACTCAGAGCTACGAGATAAACAGGATTCCCATTTCTTAGTTGAGTAATAACAGTTTGATAATGTTTGCTTATCTAGTTACTTGACTAAGATAGGTATTAAGGCCATACCCTAGAGATCACATCCTTTTCAATTGCCCTTAGTCACCAAATCCGTAACACACTTTACCAATTGTATCATCCCTTTCTCTTTCCTCTACTACCTTGTCTTTATCCAAAGACTTGCTACCTAAGTCATAGACTAAGGTCATAACAGAAGGCAGAGAGATAGCCAAAATAGATCGTAGTTTGTTTGATGAGGTTTATGTTGAATGGTGCTTGTTGGTCAGTAAAGTTGTGGTGGTAAGATATGAAGCATTCCATCAAACTTGTCATGGGCACAGTCTAGTATTCAAACATCATTGTATTTGCACACTAATATGTGAATGCACATTCAGCAGTTAGACTAACTGCTCTAGGAATGAGACCACAGGGAACCAGAATTGCAGGTAGCACAAACCTGTACCCAGTTGGGTAGTGGGGTGTAGAGAGCTATCACTAGATGTTTTCATATTGATGAGAACAGATAAAATGAATTTGGTATGCCTCAAAGCCCTTCAGTTCCAGAAGTTGTAATACTATGTAAGTCCTCTCCATGCTTGACTCAAGTCCACTGCTTACCTTTCATGGAGCCAGTGGCCAAACCTAGGATAGGTCATGTGAGAGGTTGGATGAGGAAACATGGTCTCATTGTCAGCATTCATGTGAGGAACATTATCCAATAGGTAGTAGATTGTTGTGGTGATATAGAGGCAATGCATCCTGTTGTGGATGAGGGATCCATAATAGGAAATTGAAGAACATGGGCATGATCAGATGAAAAGGGTTCGGATATAGGCAGAATGACTGAAATTGGGACAGGTATGCAATTATCTTGTAATCCTCTGTGAGAGCTGTAGCAAACCTGCAGGTCCTAGATTTGTCATGCCCAACAAGATGGCTGCATCATGAATGATGACATCCAGATTGTGAGAAATGCCTGGGAAATGAGCACAGTAGTGGCATTTGTACCATTAATGTAACTGAGGTCCGAGCAGAAATAATGGTAGACACAAGAACTATTTACTTGTTGTCAATCTCCTTTCAAACTTCAGATATCATTCCACTAAGCACTTTTGGCAGATAAGTATGGGTCTCATAGCCTGCTCCGTCTGGTGAGCCCAGTCTTCTCTCCAGAGTATATGCATACATAATGGACCCCAGCACAAGAATCTCTCTGAATGATTTGAGAGCACCCTTTTCAGATAATATATTAATGTATCTTGTGATCTGGCATTCAGCACTTATGAGTGCCTCTCCACTTAAAGGACCTCTCTTGATCTCAATACATGCTAAAGGTATGTCACCTGTGATATTACTGTCTTGATCTGCCAAGACAATTACAAAGTCAGGTTCCAGAGCCACACCATTTGAAGAGACAAGGGCTTCAAATGAGTTTGTCAAATTTTGTTGTGCAACAGGTCTGTTCACAGTATTATCCAGGTTCTAGTTCACTATCTCCCTCAGCTTTGCTTGGGACTTGCCATAAAAATGATGTTTGTAAATATTATGTTGAGCAACTTGTCAATTGGCCCATAATACCATGTTTCAAAATAAGAACTGCCACTTCCATCTCGAAGTCCCAGATTTTTCAGCCATTCTATAAGCCAGAAAGGTATTTCAGGAGCTAGGATGGGCTAATGTTATCATCAGTCAGATCATTAGTAGGCAGGAACAGATATTGAAAGTGTACTCTGAAAGTTGATATATGGGTGGTATGGGATGAGCTTGAGATTTTCAAGCCAGTTTGGGGGGTGATTTTAAGTATACATCTAGTAGAGGTGATCAAATAAGAAAGGACAATAGAGGATCTGCCCATATTGTTCTCCCATCTTGGTTGTGACCCAAAGATGGCTGTCTGTGTGCTCCTACTCAGTGGAAACATCCACCTCAGAATAGTAAAATGAACATCACAAGTACCTACTCTGGAGTTAAAAAAAATCATATGTGTGTCACAATATCATATGTACTTCATACCTTGTCATAAGGCTTGGAAGCTTTTGTTATATTTCCCAGATAAATTGTAATAGGGTAAGGTAACGTAATCAGACTTTTATGCTTACACCTGCACTCTTTTACGGAACATACAGGACCTTCTGTTGTCTAGCTCATAGCATACTCAGAATGGATCTTGCAACACTCAGGACAGATCTATCAGCATGCTACTGAAGCCTGGACAATATAGAAAAAACACCTGGACAATAAGTGATAACCTCAACAAGACACACAAGTTCATCATATTAATTAATGGAATGGAATGCATTATGGAGGTTGACAAGGACTGGATGACATCCCTTCTTTGACTCTTACCACCACCATCGATTTGTTAAAAGTTGATTACATGGTTGAGAGTACAAGTACTAGGATAAATAACATGCCTGCGTTACGCTCTGATCTCTCTTGCAGAGATCCTGCATCTGATAGTGAGGAGGACATCTTTGGGTACTCACCACGTGCCCCCGCCCCCTCCCTCTCCGTGGCCTCAATGGCTCCGCCCCCTCCCGGCATCCTGCTCACCAGGGCATTGGCCGCTACTGGCCCCTCCCCTTTAGTGGGCTCAGCCCCACCAGAACCCCTGTGGCCACTCCGACTACCCCACCCCCGCCCACGGTCCCCGTTGCTGGTGCCGTGGTGAAGACCCCCCATCGCTCCTCCAAACGCCCCAGGAAAGAGGGCAACCATTACTATTCTGGTGAGGCTGGAAAGGACAAGGACTGGGCTGAGCAAGTAGAGGAGGAATTGGCCCCAAAGATTGACGACGACGCCAGGGAGCACGAAGGCTCCCCTGAGGAATTCTATGATGATGCCGTACAGGAGGTTGGCAAGATCTCTGCCTAGGTCAAGGCATGCAGCACATTCAACATGAGCAGTGATGATGGGCTTGCTTTCGGGCGGGCTTTCACAGAACTAACGGGCACCTTGATGAAGGTGGGATGGCTCAAGGTCACTGTCGACGAGGAAAAGAACGACCTCCATGGTTGGCTGGGGGTAAACTTTGAAAAAATAGTGGTCTGCGCAGAGGAAACCCCCCAGCCCAACCTCTCCCCTCTTCAACGGGGCCCTGGAGGCCCCACGTACAAGCCTGACGATGTCCGCATGGAGGTCGTCGAACAGATAATCATCCTGGGCATCACCGAAGATGTCAAGGACAAGCCAGACGGCCCAGATGAGGACATCCAGATGATCACTGAGGTGGAGTTCTGGACTGTCTCACACAAGAAGCCGTCTAGGGCACGGCATGCCAAGGCCACCTGGCCCGAGGCCCCAAAACCCCCCAAGATGACCCCATCCGGCAGTGCGCCCTCCAAGGCCACTCCAGCACCCAAGGCCGCCCCTGCCACCGCTAAGGCCCCAGCCCCTCAAGCCAAGCCCTCCTATGCCACCGCTGCAGCTGGGGGGAAGAAGCCCCCCCCTGCCACCACTGGACGGGACCCCCTCAAACTCCTGGAACTCGCTAGCAAGTTCCTGGAACTAGCCCATGAGAAAGTCGTCACCATGTACGACGCTGCCTTCTCCTCCTCCCCCCCTGTAGACAAAAAGCTAGCCAGGAAGGCTGCCACCTTCTGCTCGACACTCAATGGTCCCTCGCATAAGCAGGTGATCATTCCCCTCCTTACTGGCCCAACTTCCCCCAACTTTGGCACCATAATCGACTCCCTCAACACATGCCTTATCACGGGGAAATCCAAAACATGGGTCATCGCCGCCTCACAGGGCAAGCTGGGCCTCATGGTCCACACCTCGGAGGTATTGACTCCAACTGAGCTAGACGCTGTCAAGACCTGGCTCAAGGACAATTTCAAGGGAACTACTATGGGCGAGGCCTCCCTCCCAAAGTCAAAATCGTTCGTGAGGGTCACGGACATCACCTACATCACCCCCCGCAGCCAGGTCCTGACGGCCGAAGATATCACCTCCAGCATCTGTAGCTCTATCCACTCGGATGCCATCCAGCTCGTGTCACCCCCTAGAGTGTGGCGCAACTCTAAACACTTGGACACCTGTACGGTGTGGTTCGAGATCTGAGACTCCAAAGCGGGGACCAACGTTAACAAGATTGAGGACAAGTTCCTCAATATCTATGGCGGGCTCTTCCACATTAGAAAGGCCACCGCCAACCTGGGCATCCCATTCTGCAGCAAGTGCTGCAGGTGGGGTCACCCACTCGTTCGATGCCACGCTAGGCTTTACATGTGCGCGCACTGCAGGGGCCCCCATTTGGCCACCAACTACCACTCTTTTGCTAGCTGCTGCAAGGGCAATGACAAGGCCGACCCACCGGTCGCGGCCACCCCTATCGGGGAACCATGCCCCCACAAGCCGTCATGCCCCAACTATGGCAAGGAGCATCTTGCCACAGATCGCAAGTGCCTATTCTGGAAGAAATGCTTCGACCACGACTGGCACACTAACAAAGCCCTCGAGCTCAGGGCCAACAAGGGAGTTCCGCTTGCCCCCCCCTCCTCATCCCCGGCTGGTCGAAGCCAGACCAACCCCCCCCAATGAATAATACACCTGATGAACAAGACAGGCTGTCTCACTCACCACTGAGGGAGTTGAAGGTCTGCTCTCACAATGTTGGAAGATCGTACGGAGTGATGGAGACAGTCCTTGCACGTAGAGGTGATGTCGACCTCCTCCTCATACAAGAACCCCCATGGAGATACCTCTGCAACATTCCCTCCCCCATCTCTGACGACAGTGTCCCTCTCGTAGGAGGCCCAATCCACCCGGATTGGACACTCCTTTCCTACCCTCCCCCCGCCGATGAAGTCCTCCAAGTTGGACGCCGACACTACCCCGAATGCACAGTCAACTTAAACCATTGTACCATACCATGTGTCTTGGCCTTCGCCCACAAAAGGCTCAAGAAACTTTGGCCATCCGTTTGATGGGATATAATCAACCATTGAGACCTCCTGTGTGTATCGCTATATGTGGGAGGAGAGGAACTGCTACTGCTCAACGTTTACAATAACAGTCACAACACCGTGCTCCACTTCCTCGAGGAGCGACTCTTCGAACTACCACCATTGGTGCTATTGGGCGGCGACATCAATATCCAGTCAGAGCTATGGGACCCTTCGACGGCACAACATCTGGTGAGTGCGAACCATCTGCTCATGATCACCAAAGCCCTCAACCTCGTGAGGACAACTCCGACTGCGGCCATTCCAACATGATACGCTGCAGATCCTAACCTCCCTGATACAGTTATTGACCTCCTCTTTGTATTGGCGATGCTACCTTACATCCCCTCCCACACCATCCAAGTGGGCAACCGGTACAACTTGGACCATGCCCCCCTGCATATCAACATTCCGATCCCACACACGAATATTGTCATAGAGTGATTGACGATGCCCAAGGGTTTGGATGAAGAAACCAGATTCTTAGCAGATATCACGGAAGGAATCAGCAACAAGGACTGGCCAATGAACGACGTGGACGAGTTGGAGGAATCCATCGATGAGCTCAGAAGGTTATTTCACAGATTGTGGGACCGCAACGCGAAGAAGACCAAGATCACCACCAGATCCAAGACTTGGTGGAATGAGGAGTGTGCCACAGTGCTCGCAACACACCGTGTGGACCACAAGAACAGGCGCAAATGGGCCGCCTTTCACAAGACCACGAGGAAGGCGAAAAGGGAGTATTTTGACAAGAAGATACAAGAAATCTCAGTCGACAACAAACGGCCATGGAATTTGATGCCATGGGTCAAGGATCGGGCCCTCCGGCCATGGAAGCCATCTGCCACAATGGCCGACCGTGTCTCATTACAGACAGCCTATGGAGAGCCCTGGACCAACACTATAACGCCGCATATGACAGACCAGTTGACATAACAAGTCTACAGGAACTTCCCTCTCCAACCGGAGTGGAGAGTAGGACTTGGGTCAACTTCTCTCTCCTTGAGATAACGGAGTCACTCAAGGATACCTTGAACTCTTCCGCCCCCGGCCCCGACCACGTCTCCTAGTCCCACCTCAAACAGATCGCTGCCATAGACACCTGCGCCGATCTCTTCCTTCGAATCAGTTGTGCGTGCCTGGCCCTCACATTTTAAAAAGTCGATGTTGGTCATAATTCCCAAACCAAACAAACCCGACTACTCCACCCCAAAGGCGTTCCGTCTGATCATCCTGCTCAACACACTTGGCAAGCTCATTAAGAAGATGCTGGCCAAACGATTACAGTTCGAAGCGGTGAAGTTCAAGGTGCTCCACCCTCACCAATTGGGCGCAATACGCCAGCGATCCACCGAAGACGCGGGCCTCTTTCTCACCTATCTTATCCGGGGAGCCTGGACAAAGAAGAAGAAAACATCAGTGGTATTTGACGTCACCCAATTCTTCCCCTCCCTCAACCACGCACTTCTCACCAACATCCTCGGATGCCAGGGGTTCCCCCCTCAAATTGCGGCATTCTTCGACGACTATCTCGTAGGACGACGCACTTCCTATCGGTGGAACAATGAGACTTCCCTGGAATTCAACTCTGTGGTGGGAGTGGGCCAGGGCTCTGCTCTCAGTCCCATCCTCGAAGTGAGGATAGACTACCACTGGCAGGAATGCGGTGAGCAGTCGAGTAGTAGTCGGGAGGCTACGAGGGAATCGGTGAACACATGGATGTGTTCAACCTGGTCATAATTGGCAGAGGCGAGGACCTTGGTGATACCTAGGTACTACCCAACTAGCTCAGTGTCGGTGGATGTGGTGCCCCTGAGCCTCTTCATGACAGACGTTCCTCTGTCTAGATGTCGAATGGTGGCTGCCGCCATGTACTGGCTGGCGAGCGGGTTGGGGTTGGGGTGGACCAAACCGTCCGTACTAATAGTGATGGACTTGGAGTCCATCATTGCGTTTGTTGTCACGTCATCCCAGAGGGTCTTCGAGAGGTAGGGTTCATCTCGGTTGAAACCTATGAAAGAAATATTAGTAGGGAACCGGTCAAGTAACCTACGTCCAGGCCAGAGAGTCTTAGAAACAGAGTTGAAAGATTCTACATAGCGAGTCTTGGGGGTGGGGTGAGAAACGTCCATCACTGCTCCAAGTGTCTTCTTCTTCTGAATCTCCATGAAATTCTTGATGTGGAGTCAATGTGGGGAAGAATGATACTCTTTTACCAATCTCGCCAGTGTGTGTTCATCGTCCAAAGTGTGTAGCCTTGATGTTTGTTGTTCAGCGAGCTTTCGGAGGTGGAGTTTAATGGGCATGAGCCCCATGAGGGACTCAACGCCACCAGTGGGGGATGTTTGGAAGGCCCCGGTGATCCAGAGGGCAGCATAATGCTGCATCTTGTTGAGGATGTCACAGGTCCCCTTCATCCAGGACTTTTTTTTTTTTTTTTTTTTTTTTAAATCATCAATTTATATAGCGGTGCTCGATTGCAGTCCGCATGTACATACATACAAATGCATACTCATACAAATTGTTCAGAGAAGGGAGAGTAAAATAACCCCGTGAGACTCGACGCTGTCTAGCACGTACACTAGAGAGAGGTTTGGTACCAACGTTGTCCTGAGAAGAGAGTGAGAGAGAGAGAAACAGATAGAAGAAGAACTATCTACTCGCAGCCACAAGGGAGAACAGCAAACGGTACTAGCGTGTGGGAGGGTTATTGGCCCCGCACCACGAGAGTGATGGATAGGAAAGGAAGACTATATAAATAGTATACTAGCGAAGGAGGGGGAAACAGAGAAATGAGGTGAACTCCATAACCGTGGAAGCACAAGAAAAAGAAAGAGAGAAAGGAATCAGACCGGAGCTAACCTGAACCTCTGACCAACTTGATGAGGACGACGTGGCGGGGGAATTGACCCGGCGCGGATACGAGGGTGTTCACCTTCCAGGGGGAAGGCGAACGCAGAATGATTGCTGTGCAAGAAGTTGGTAAACTCCTTGATTGTGCCGATGCCGAGGTGGTGATCAAAATTCTGGCACCGATATAAGATGTGCAACCTGGTTTGAACTATCTGGTTGTCGCAGTGGTGGCAGGCCAGATCCTCGGTGGGGAAGAACCGTAGATGGTACTCCCCGATCGGGGCATGGCAGAGTATGGCGCGACAAGCTCTTGCAAAGAGCTGTGGCTAGTATCCGCATTCTCGTATCCAGGGACTGGATTTGATGTGCGACGGTAGAGTAGGGGCTCTATTCGCTCACACCGGGAGGTGGAGGAAGGAGCTTCCGCTGTAAGACTTGAACCCGAACATGGCTTGCCATGTGTGAATGGCACGTTCGGCGGACTTCTTTCGGAGGTAGTCAATCAAGTTGGGGACCCGGTGGTTACAACCTCGGTTCGGCCAGGCGACTGTTTGGATCCAGTCGTGAGTGGCTTTTTGCAACCCGTACTTGCACTTGGACAGAGTGTGGTAAAACAAAAGGCTGCACTGGTCAGATCCACTAAACCAGGCCAGGAGCGCCTTCGAGGTGAGAATAGACTGTTGCTGGCAGGAGTGCGGCGAACAGTCGAGCAGTAGTCGGGAGGCTACGAGGGAGTCGGTGAACACATGGATGTGTTCGACCTGGTCATAATCGGCGGAAGCGAGGACCTTGGTGATGCCTAGGTACTGCGCGACCAGTTCTGTGTCGGTGGAGGTGGTGCCTCCGAGCCTCTTCATGACAGACGCTCCTCCATCCAGATGTTGTACGGTGGCTGCCGCCATGAACTGGCTGGCGAGCGGGTTAGGGTTGGAGTGGACCGAGCCGTCCGTACCGATAATGATGGATCCAGGGTCCGTCGTCACATTCATCGTCACATCATCCCAGAGGGTCTTCGAGAGGTGGGGTTCATCTCGGTTGAACCCTATGAAAGAAACATTAGTAGGGAACCGGTCAAGTAACCTATGTCCAGGCCAGAGAGTCTTTGAAACAGAGTTGAAAGATTCTACATAACGAGTCTCGGGGGCGGGGCGGGAAGTGTCCATCACTGCTCCAAGCGTCTTCTTCTTCTGAATCTCCGTGAAATTCTTGATGTGAAGTTGATGTGGGGAAGAATGATACTCTTTTATCAATCTCGCCAGTGCATGTCCATCATCCAACGTGTGTAGCCTCGACGTTTGTCATTCGGCCAGCTTATGGAGGTGGAGTTTAATAGGCATGAGCCCTGCGAGGGACTCAACGCCGCCAGAGGGGGATGTTCGGAAGGCTCCAGTGATCCAGAGGGCAGCGCAACGCTGCATTTTGTTGAGGATGTCGCAGGTCCCCTTCATCCGGGACTTGTCGTGGAACCAGAGCCGGTACCCATAGGTCGCAACAGGTATGACACACGAGCGGTACAGGAGTCTCTTGTTGTTAGGGGACAGCCCTCCAGCCAAGTTCCCTAGTATTTTCATTGCCTTGACTGTCGAGATGGCCTTGGCGGAGTAGTACCATACATACTCCTTGAACGTGAGTGTCCGGTCGAAGTAGAATCCGAGGTACCTCCAGTGCACCTTCGGCTTGAGTGGGAAGTGACCCGTGAATGGTGGTGAACCCAGGTCAATTGAGGGATTGGTGTCCTGTCTTGCATGTGTGAAGTGAAAGACCTCGGACTTGCTATGTTCGATCGCGAGGCCGAACTGGCCCATGAGCCGCTCCATTTCGCGGTACATGTGCTGAAGTATCTCGACGTTGCATTCGAGGGAGGGGGACTGGGCGACAAGTGTGCTATCATCGACGAAGGAGAGGATGTCGAAATCCCAGTGGAGGCGGTGCTCTTCCATTTGCGCTTCAAAGACATGGAGGAGGGGTGCTAGGTATAGTGCAGAGAGGATGGGGCTAAGGGCAGAGCCCTGTTCCACCCCCACCGCAGCGTCGAATTCTGGGGAAGTCTCATTATTCCATCGGTAAGAGGTGCGTCGTCCTTCGAGGTAGTCGTCGAAGAAAGCTGCGATTTGATGAGAGAACCCCTGCCATTCGAGTATGTTAGCGAGGAGTGCGTGGTTGAGGGAGGGGAAGAATTGGGCGACGTCGAATGCGAGCACCGACGTCTTCTTCTTCTTCGTCCAGGCTCCCCAGATGATGTGGGTGAGAAAGAGGCCCGCGTCCTTGAGAAGTCGACCCAAGTCCTACTCTCCTCCCCAGTTGGAGGGGGAAGTTCCTGTAGTACCGCCGCGTCGACTGGTCGATCGTGCGCCGCGTTGTAATGTTTGTCGAGGGCTCTCCACAGGCTGTCTGTAGTGAGACACGGTCGCCCATTGTGACGGATGGCTTCCGTGGCTGGGAGGGCCCGATCCTTGACCCATGGCATTAAGTCCCATGGCCGTTTGTTGTCGACTGAGATCTCCTGTATCTTCTTGTCGAAGTACTCCCTCTTCACCTTCCTCGTGGTCTTGCGAAAGGCGGTCCACTTGCGCCTGTTCTTCCGGTCCACTCGGTGTGTCGCAAGCACCATGGTGCACTCTTCGTTCCACCAGGTCTTGGATCTGGTGGTGATCTTGGTCTTCTTCACGTGGCAGTCCCAGGATCTGTGAAATAAGCCTCCGAGTTCATCGACGGATCTCTCTAGCTCCTCCGCGTCATCTGTCAGCCAGTCTCTGTTGATGATTCCTTCCGTAATCTCCGTCAAGAACCTGGTTTCTTCGTCTGACCCCTTGGGCATCGTCAGCCTTTCTATGACGACGTCCATACGCGGAATCGGGATGTTGATAAGCAAAGGGGTGTGGTCCGAGTTGTACCGGTCACCCGCTTGGATGGTGTGGGAGGGGATGTAAGGTAGCATCGCCGAGACAAAGAGGAGGTCAATGACGGTATCTGGAAGGTTGGGATCCGCAGCGTAGCACGTCGGAATGGCCACAGTCGGAGTTGTCCTCACAAGGTTGAGGGCTTCAGCGATCATGAGCAGCCGGTCCGCACTTGGCGGGTGTTGCACCGTCGAAGGGTCCCATAGCTCAGATCTTATGTTGATGTCGCCACCCATCAGTACAAATGGTGGCAGATCGAAAAGCCGCTCCTCGAGGAAATGGAGCGCGGTGTTGCGACTGTCATTGTAGACGTTGAGCAGAAGCAGTTCTTCTCCTCCTGCATACAAGGATATACACAGGAGGTCTCGATGTTCAATGATGTCCCATCGAACGGATGGTCGGAGTTTTGCGAGCCTCTTATGGGCGAAGGCCAAGACTCATGGTATAGTGTGGTGGCTGAGGTCAACTGTGCATTCAGGGAACCGCTGGCGTCCAACTTGGAGGACTTCTTCGGCAGGGGGGGGATAGGAGAGGAGTATCCAGTCGGGATGGACTGGGCCTCCTACAAGTGGGACTCCGTTACTGGAGACAGGGGAAGGGATGTTGCGGAGATATCTCCACGGGGGTTCTTGTATGAGGAAGAGGTCGACGTCACCTCTGCGTGCGAGGACTGTCTCCATCACTCCGTACGATCTTCCAACGTTGTGCGAGCAGACCTTCAACTCCCTCAGTAGTGAGCGAGGAGGCCCGTCTTGTGTGTTGGGTGTGTAATTCATTTGGGGGGGTTGGCCTGGCTTCGACCAGCTGGGGAAGAGGAGGGAGGGGCGAGCGGGACTCCCTTGTTGGCCCTAAGCTCGAGGGCTTTGTTGGCATGCCAGTCGTGGTCAAAACACTTCTTCCAGAATAGGCACTTGTGGTCGGTGGCGAGGTGCTCCTTGCCACAGTTGGGACACGATGCCTTGTGAGGGCAAGGTTCCCCGGTGGGGGTGGCCGCGATTGGCAGGTCAGCCTTGTCGTTGCCCTTGCAGCAGCTGGCAAAGGAGCGGTGGTTGACGGTGGAGTGGGGGCCCTTACAGTGCACGCATGTGAAGAGTCTTGCCCGGCATCGAACGAGGGGGTGGCCCCACCTGCAGCACTTGCCGCAGAATGGGACACCCGGGTTGGCATTGGCCTTCCTGATATGGAAGAGTCCGCCGTAGATGTTGAGGAACTTGTCCTCAATCTTGTTGACGTTGGACCCCGCCTTAGAGTCCCATATCTCGAACCAGACTGTGCAGGTGTCCGAGTGTTTGGAGTTTCGTCGCACCCTAGGGGGTGACACGAGCTGGATGGCATCCGAGTGGATCGAACTGCGGATGCTGGTGGTGACGTTGTCGGCCGTCAGGACCTGGCCACGGGGGGTGACGTAAGATACATCCATGATCTTCACGAACAACTTCGACTTCGGGAGGGAGGCTTCGCCCGTGGTGGTTCCCTCGAATTTGTCTTTGAGCCAGGCCTTGATGGCGTCTAGCTCAGTCGGGGTCAAGACCTCCGAGGTGTGGACCATGAGGCCCAACTTACCCTGCAAGGCGGCAATGACCCGGGCTTTTGACTTCCCCGCGATGAGGCAGGCATTGAGGGAGTCGATGATGGTGCCGAAGTTGGGAGACGTTGGGCCAGTTAGGAGGGGGATGATCACCTGCTTGCGCGAGGGACCATTGAGTGTTGAGCGGATGGTGGCCACCTTTCTGGTCGGCCTTTTGTCTGCGGGGGGGGAGGGGGAGAAGGCGGCGTCATACATAGCCACAACCTTCTCGTGCGATAGCTCCGGGAACTTGCTGGCGAGTTCCAGGAGCTTGAGGGGGTCCCGCCCAGTGACGGTGGGAGGGGGTTTCTTACCCCCGGCTGCAGCGGCAGCGTAGGAGGACTTGGCCTGGGGGGCCGGGGCCTTGGGGGTCGGAGCGGTTTTGGGGGCTGGCACGGTCTTGGGCGGGCCAGCGGGAGGGGTGGTGTCCGGGGCTTTCGGAGCTTCAGGCTAGGCGGCCTTGGTGCGTCGTGCCTTGGATGGCTTCTTTCTTGAGACAGTTTGGAACTCTGTCTCGGTGGTCATCTGGACATCCTCATCAGGGACGTCTAATTTGGTCTTGACATCTTCGGTGATGCCCGGTGTGATAATCTGTTCGATAACGTCCATGCGGATGTCGCCAGGTTTACGCACGGGTCCCGCGGGGCCCCGTCGCAGGGGGGAGAGGTCGGGCTGGGGGGTTTCCTCAGCACGAATGATGATCTTACTGAAGTTGACGCCAAGCCAACCATGGAGATCGTTTTTCTCTTCGTCAACGGCCACCTTGAGCCATCCCGCCTTCATCAAGGTACCCGTAAGTTCTACGAAGGCACGCCCGAAAGCAAGCCCATCGTCACTGCTCATATTGAATGTGCTGCAGGCCTTGACCTACTCAGAGATCTTGCTGACCTCCAGAACAGCCACGTCATAGAATTCCTTGGGGTTCTCCCGGTCATCGTTGTCGTCATCCGCCTTTTTTGGGGCCAGTTCCTCCTCCACCTGCTCGGCCCAGTCCTTGTCCTTTCCAGCTTTGCTGGAGTAGTAGTGATCGCCCTCCTTCCTTGGGCGCTTGGAGGACCTGTGTGGGGTCTTCGCCGTGGTGCCAGCCGGGGGAACCACGGGGGAGGGTGGAGTGGTCGGAACGGCCACAGGGGTGGTAGCGGTCGATCCACCTAAGGGGCAAGGGCCAGCAGCGGCTGACATCCTGGTGAGCAGGATGCCAGGGGGGAGCGGAGCCATAGAGGCCGCAAAGAGGGAGGGGGCGGGGACACGTGGTGAGTACCCGAAGACATCCTCCTCACTATCAGACACAGGGTCTCTGCGAGAGAGATCGGAGTACAAAGCAGGCATGATATTATCCTAGTACTTGTACTCTCAACCGTGTAATCGACTTTTTTACAAATCGATGATGGTGGTAAGAGTCAAAGAAGGGATGCTTCATCCAGGACTTGTCGTGGAACCAGAGTCAATACCCATACGTCGCAACAGGCATGATGCACGAGTGGTACAGTAGCCTCTTGTTGCTAGGGGACAATCCTTTTGCTGAGTTCCCTAGCATCTTCATTGCCTTGACCGTTGAGATGGCCTTGGCGGCATAGTACCGTACATGTTCCTTGAAGGTGAGTGTCTGGTCGAAGTAGAATCTGAGATATCGCCAGTGTGCCTTTGGTTTGAGTAGTGTATGACCCGTGAATGGAGGTGATCCCAAGTCAATGGAGGGGTTGGTGTCCTGCCTCACACGGGTGAAGTGAAAGACCTCAGACTTGCTGTGTTCGATTGCAAGGCCAAACTCGCCCATAAGCCACTCCATTTCGTGGTACATGTGTTGGAGTATTTTGACATTGCATTCAAGGGAGGGGGACTGGGCAATCAGAGTGCCGTCGTCAATGAAGGAGAGGACATCAAAGTCCCATCGGTAGTGGTGTTCCTCCATATGTGCGTCAAAGATATGGAGGAGGGGTGCGAGGTATAGGAAGGCACTCCTGACCTGGTTCAGCAAATCTGGCCAGCACCACCTTTCCTTCTACCACACTCCATCTAAATACAAATGCGGGTTGCAGAAAGCCACTCACAACTGGATTCAAACAGTCACCTGGCCGAACCAAGGTCGAAACCACCGGGTCCCCAACTCGATCGACTACCTCCGAAAGAAGTCCGCTGAACGTGCCATTCACACATGGCAAGCCATGTTTGGCTTCAAATCCTACAGCAGTAGCTCCTTCCTCCACCTTCCGGTGCAAGCGAATGGAGCCTCTGCTCTACCGTTGCACATCAAGTCCGGTCCCTGGATACGAGAATGCGGATACCAGCCACAGCTCTTTGCAAGAGCTTGTCACACCATACTCTGCCATGCCCCGATTGAAGAGTACCGCCTAAGGTTCTTCCCTAACGAGGACCTGGCCTGCCACCACTATGACAATCAGATGGTTCAAACCAGGTCGCATGTCCTATTTCGGTGCCAGAGCTTCGACCACCGCTTTGGCGTTGGCACGATCAAGGAGTTCACCAACTTCTTGCACCGCAGTCCCTCTGCGTTCACCTTCCCCCCTGAAGTTGAACGCCCTCATATCCATGCCAGGTCAATCCCCCCGCCACGTCATCATCAAGCCCGTCAGAGGTTCGGGTCGGCTCTGGTTTGATTCCTTTCTCTCTCTCTTTTTCTTTTGCTCTCATGGTTATGGATTTTGCTTCATTTCTCTATCTTTCCCTCCCTTGCTAGTATACTATTTATATAGTCTTCTTTTCTTCTCCCATCATTCCCGTGGTATGGGGCTAAAGAACCCTCCCACACGCTAGTACCATTTGCTGTTCCCCCTTGTGATTGCGAGTAGATAGCTCTCTTTCTATCTCTTTCTCTCTCTCTCTCACCCTCTCTCTCAGGACAATGTTGGTACCAAACACCTCTCTAGTGTATGCACTAGATGGCGTCGAGTCTCACGGGGTTAGTTTAATTTCCCCTCTCTGAACACTTTGTACGAGTATGCTTTTTGTATGTATGTACATGTGGACTGCGATCGAGCACCACTATATAAATTGATGATTTAAAAAAAATAAAAATAAAAAATAAAAAAAAAACAAGGATTGGATGAACCAAAAAAGCTGGTATATCATGTGACCATCTTAAGTTGTTACATTCCCACTATCCAATTTAATTCAGGAGCTCTCCTCACGATCCTCAATGTCCCAAGTTTCTGACCCCAGTGAAAATACTGTATACAGCACAAAGCCCACACCCACACTCATTGTCTGATATCCTCTCCAGTGTCACAATGCCCAAATATACTGGCTATCTTATCCTTGATCCTCCTCTTTTCACCTGGTTAAAGAAACACAAGTATGAAAAGCCACCTAACATCAAAATTATGGCCTGCTTCACAGAGGTACTCGAGAAAATGGGTATGATGCCTGACCACCTCTGTTACATCCTTCCTATTCTCCATCAAGACATGGTCTCAATACTATTAACTTGTGTTGTGCTGCAGAATGATTATGGCAGGGTTTGGATGATGGAGACGGAGTCCAACAGACAAGTCAAGAAGCTTCTCCTGGAGACTTCTGGATTGAAGGATGAGGACTGGGTGACATGTCAGGTTCCCCGGGTATAGATAGGAGATAATGGCAAGAGACATCAGAAATCCTCTGTTGTATTGTTGTGGGTATAGTATGTTGAACAACATCATTATGTATGGATACTCATAACATGAATATTTGACTAATACCTTTCTGTCCTCTATATCAGTCCATTGAGAGCTACTTTCACTAATCTACCAATGAGACAACTGCTACTACAGAAAACCATCATCATTTTGCATCATCATCTTTGACTTCCAAACCTCCTCACTATATACATCAACATTAGACAAATATCATTAACACACCCATTCTACCCTACCCCCATATATCCCAAAATCCAAAAGCATGCCCCCATATTCAATTCCTCTCTCTACTCCTCCATTATCAAAAATACCCCAAGCCACACAAAACTCAAAACTCAAACTCACCACACCTCATACATTCTCCAGCACAAAAACCATCACATATTACTGGCTATTAATCTTCCCAATACTCACAGAACGGAGTTTTCCCCATCCTTGATTATGACTGTAAGATGGTATCACTGTTGGCTTTTGATTCCTGAAAAGAAGGTAGGAGTCAAGAAAGTTGAAAGACTTGGTTGATGAGTGTTGACTTTCAAAGGTGTGGTGGTAAGAGGATACTAATCATGGGTGCAGTTCAATGCCCAAACCAAACGCATGAACGGACATTCAAGAGATAATTTCCTCAAGTCCCACAAGCCCCTCCAAAGCTGCATTTTTTAACGCCTCAGATGGTCCATCTTTGAAATACCTCTAACCCCCTGCCATCTCATACGTTCTCTACCAAAAAAAAAAAACTATCAGCTATCAATGTCAAGAAATACCCGAAAGAAATGAGTGGCTTAGTCAATGAGGAGTTAGCTTTCGAAGCCACTTGTCAGTTGGTAGGAATGAGACAAAGGTCCCAACGAGCTTGCCACGAGCGCAGTGTAGTGTCCGTTGTATTCACACACCATTCAAGGGACAATTTCCTCAAGTCCATTGAAAGCTGCACCTCAGACAGTCCATCTTCGAAATAAAAACATGTTATCATCCTCCCCTCACATGATTACATTAACCCTCAAAAAAAAAAACCCAATCCAAATAAATCCAATCCAATCCATCCAATATAAACACATCCACCAAATAACGAAAAAAAAAAAAAAACTACTATACCAGACATATAAAAGAACGAACGACATACAAATGAGCGTGGGTGGTATATAAAAAATCAATCTGTGCCAATAGTAATAAAAAAAAAAAGATGCAAAGTACTTAGAAAGCTTGACCAATAGGCGTTGTCGGTGATTTAGGCATCCCAGGCGTCCTCGACCTCGCTCTAATCCCCAATCCAGCATTCCCATTCATCGCAGCAGCAGACACAGATGCCAACGATGCAGTCGCAAGCGGCATCGGTGCCCTAATTCGACTCGGACCATTACCACCGTTACCACCCGAACCACTACTCTTCTTATAAGTCATACCCGTCCCCGTCCTCGGTTTCGGCTTGATCAATCCACTCGTCGCAGTAATCGGACTCGAAGGCACGGATGTCGCACCACCAGCGGAACCAAATCTAGATATCGACGCCGATAATCCAGGTGCCGATTTCGAAGGCGTCAATAACGGAGGATGTTGAGGTTGTTTCAAACCTTGCGAAGTCGAGTTTCGAAGCGTAGGCGGAACAACTGGAACAGGAACGGCCGGTCGATCACCTCCTCCAATACTCGCCATCCTCTGTGGGAGCTGTAAAGGTCTTACAGGTCCCGGACTCGTCACTCTCGAAAACGTCGGCGTCATGGGCGTACTGGGGATACCCGACGAACTCGCAGAGCCGGCCCTCGACCTCGGAAACGGAATCTTTCCTCCACCCGTCAACGCCGTCCGACTCGGTTGCTTCTTCAAAATCGGTTGAATCGGCAACGGCGGTAAACACTTGTCCTTGTCATATCCTCCTCCTCTCTTTCTCGAAATCGTACCGTTGAGTATCCCAACTTCGTCCTGCGGAGTTGATGGCGAGGGGATGCTCAATGATGAAGCTGTAGACGGCGTGTAAAGCGTATCGTCTGAATTGTGTGACGTAGTTGTCGGCGGTGAGAGTTTCGTCCTCGTCCCAGATGCGTTCGATCCAACGCTACTCGTACTGATCCTCGACCCGGAGCCTGAACCTGAGCCTGAGCCCGAAGCCGAATGTTTCCCACCACGCCCATGCCACGAGGTAGGAGGGGGCTGTACAACGCTTCTCAAACTCGAAGACATTGTTCTAGCTCGGCGTTGACCCCATTCGTCGACACCTTCTCCGTCTTCCTCGTCATTATAAACCGTTCCACCAGAATACGACCTCGACAGGGGGTGTTTTGCAGATTTCGCGTGGCGAATGTGATATGAACTCGTAGAACGCATAGAGGTAGCTGATGAGCGTCTGGATAAATTCAATGTCGAAAGCCTGTGCGTCAAGGGAGACGGCGCGTCCTCGTCCTCACTAAAAATACATCAAATCACGATCTAGAAGGATATGATGACACTTACCTATCACTCCAACCAAGACCCGTTGTCAAGCCAAGCCCGCCTCTCAATAGCCGTCCGTCGCGGTGTCTTTCCTTTCTCATCGGGGTATCGCGTTCGTCTTTCATAATGCCAGACTTTGTGACGGTCGAGCCTAGAACGCGGGTTATGAACATGGTAAAGGCGAGTGGTATGAACGTACCCATGGACATTGTGCTGCCTGGTCTACCATCGACACAAACTGGTGTGACCGACCTGCCTTCGTAATGTGGGAGAAGTTTTGAATGGGGTGACAGTAGCCCATGTTTGACCATCAGATGACTAGAAAACCAATTAGTGCAAAACGTCAAAAAAAAAATTGGAAGAAACACATCCGTGGAGATCCAAACATATAAAATCGACACTCACGGTAAAGGCGTATGCAAATCCAAACTGGAATCACTCTCATCCGCGCCATCCTGCTCACTCTCTCCTATTCCATCCACACTCTCCCAAGTTCCTTGAACGAATTTCAAATCGGGATCCACGAGGCCATCACGGCCTTTAGCAGAAACGGTAGAGCTCTTACGGCTCCTGGAACCAAGTGAAGCAAGGGAAGTACGGGCACTCTGGGTAGTAGTACTCGCGCCTAGATCGGACGGTTGTTTACGAAGTGGACGAGGTGTAGCAGAGATGATAGAGTCTATATCAGGACTAGGTGAACGGTCGAGTTCTTTCAAGGCAGAAGGGGGTGTTGAAGATTTCTTCCTCGGGCGGGTGGGCATATCGGGTACAGGTTGATCACGATCATCAACTGGTTGAAGTGGTCTGGAGGCGCTCTTGCTCCTACTTTGGGCTCGTAATGCCTGTTTGTGGGTTGCACTCTTGGAACGGGCAGCACGCATCTCTCGATGAAGTTCCTGAGGGCAGAGGGGCGTGTCTTGGGATGATGCAGGGCTGGACGATGACGAGACAGGCGCTATGGAAAAATGAATTAGTAAACGCGGGTTCAGGGTGAGGAAATGAACTGACACTTGGAAGGCAGTGGCGAGACGGTTGGTTCGTAGGGCGCTGAAGAAAGCAAACCAAATTCGAGGGTAGTTGACTGGCCGGAGGGAAGAGGTGGTGACGCAGGTGGTCTGATGCCATCATGGTCAAGAGGCTGACGGTGATGGACGGTAATAGTATGTGGGTCTATTGGGTCGGCTAGAGAGAGGTGTGAGTCTAGTGGAGGGACGGTGATTGTGAGCCGGTGGGGAGGTGAAGACAAGGATCTGAAAGCATTGAAGGGCGGAATGGTGGGATCAGGTTCGTCGTCATCCGCAGCAGGGAGGTCACGCATGTCGATGGAGGATATGGAATCATGGTTGCGGTGTCTGATTAGCGGGGGAGATGTGGCAAGGTCATCGTCATCGTCGGAGAGAGGGCTGGGCGAGATGACGAGTCTGGCAAGAGGTTGATGGGGGGGCTCAGCCACCTCCTCGGAAATAGAAAATGATATCGATGGTGATGTGTACTTGGTTTGTAGTGCGGAACGAGCTGAGCGGGATGAGGAAGACGCGACTGAGGGACTGCGACGCGGCGCGGAATTGCAAGCAATGCTCGCCCGGACACTGTGTCCGCTGCTGCTGGAACTGGCAACGGAGTCGCGCCAGGCATCTGATACTGTAGAGTACTTTGATGTTGGCCGGCTTGTGAGTAGGATGAGATCGTGGTCTGATATTCGTGAAGGACCTGGGAGGGGAGGGAGGGGAAAGGAGGGTGGTCTAGAGGGCGGTGGGTTGGGGGAGAGGGGGGAAGGAATGTGGGATGGAGGAATAGGAAAAGCCTCGAGAATAGTTGGGACTGAGCCATCGCGCTCGTGACTGGGGAAGGTGTGCAGCCGGGGCGAGCCACAGTCTGACATGGGCAGAGGAGGTGGAAGAGCCCAGAGCTTTCAACTCTCCACCCTCTGCCTTTTCTGGCCTAGTATCGCTTATCCAATCCCCCTCTCACGCTTTTTGCCACTCCACAAACCTACTCGGCCCTGCCTCAATGCCCTCGTCCACAGTCCTCTCTCGGTATTCCATCTCCGAACCTTGCCCATTCCGACGAGTTAGTGCCCCGGTAGAACCCACCTCCACGTTCCCCGTCGTCCCCTTTTTTAACAACAATAAGCATGTCTACAAAGGGTTAACCCCACACGATGTTGATCTTTTCTATCCGTTCCGTGGGTACCACCCAACGCCGACTTTTGATTGATCATCGCAAACCTTGTTTCAATCTCACACTCATTCCGTTCATCCACCCACCCTGTATAGCGTCTCTTGAACACTCTTATACCCCTCATTGTCATTGTCCAGACAACTCAGGCCAAAAAAAAAACTGTAACTAACCGACAATGCCGTACAAGCTATCAACCAAATTCTCAGGAACCTTTGTGTTCAATTAGGCTCACTCCTCATTACCGCCCACCCCGATTATATTCTCTCGTTTCCACTTCCAGAAATTTTCCACTTTCTGCTTCTAGTTCTTCCTTCAATGTTATTATACGCACGCGGCACCGCGCGTCTTCTCCCTACCCAAAAATACTTTTCACAATCAGGTACCACGGCTTCAAAATAGTAACCACAAAGAACCTTGGTGACAGTATCAAACCAAAGCTTAACCGAATTAGTATATCCTTATTTCCAACTTATTTGTCAACTACCCTTTGCAACAACACATGCAATGTACCCCAGTGCCTTGTCTTGCGCCCATCTCCCTCACCCTCACCGATTATTCTTGGAATGCAGTCACCACTCAGTTGAGTTGGTGTAATGGTCAACTCGGAATTGATGAGATACTCATATCTGATGAGATCCCACCGTCACGTCCCCGAAAAGAAACACGTACCCTCATCAATCCCATCCCCAACCGCGAAATCATCGCAGTCGCATACCATCCCACCAAAACACAAAAGAGTAGCACAAAATCACATCAGCAGTGCAAATATATCCATCCCATCCACGACAGCTCCAAACAATCACAGAAGACCGGAACCATTGTTGTAGTAGTTTTTTTTTTCTGATGAGGCGGGGAGCGTAGTCTCAGTTGAAAGATCGTCCATCACGCTTATCCCGAAGATGACGACCAAGGTACAGAGCCAAACAGACAGTCACCACGACGCCCGAATTCATGTGTGGCATTATTTTCGCGAGTTAGATGAATCAGTGTCGCATAACAATATTCGTCATAGCACGTGATTATCATTAGCCAATGGCAATTTCCGTTGCCCTTCAACTTTTACCACCATGCTCCGTCCTCGTCTCCCGAGGATACCGAGAAAGCCCTTAAAATGGCATCCACAGCGCCAGATCCAATCTTCTGCCTCACGACTGGCTGATGCTTTTGATCCGGTGAACATCGAACGTGCTGAGGATGAAGTTGATGTCTGTATCGTCGGAGGAGGTCCGGCTGGCCTCAGTGCAGCTATTCGACTCAAACAACTCGAGAGGGAGAAAGGAAAAGAAATTCGCGTTGTTGTTCTTGAAAAAGGATCAGAAGTCGGTGAGTTACTTTGGTCCGATATCAAACAACTCCCTAACCCTCCTAGGTGCCCATATCGTCTCCGGAGCTGTCATCGAGCCTCGCGCACTAAACGAGCTCATACCCAACTGGCACAACCTCGACGACCACCCCCTCACAAGACCCGCAACATCTTCCCACATGCGTTTCCTCACCCCCAAACTTTGCTTACCATGCC
Source organism: Chlorophyllum brunneum (assembly GCA_963576785.1). NCBI lineage: Eukaryota > Fungi > Basidiomycota > Agaricomycetes > Agaricales > Agaricaceae > Chlorophyllum > Chlorophyllum brunneum. Next base: position 1,927,994 of record OY756150.1, read on the forward strand.
CTCACCCACCTCAAATGAGCAACAACGGAAACTACATCCTATCCCTTTCGCAATTCACCCGTTGGCTAGCGAACATTGCAGAAAACGAATACGGCGTCGAAATATATCCTGGTTTTGCCGCATCTCAGCTACTTTTAAGTCCCACTCCCGACGCACATGATCCATGGGGCAATAAAGTCCGTAGCGTTCAGGGTGTTGTCACCAACGAAGTTGGACTTGCGCGTAATTTTACAATGAAGTCTTCGTTTGAGCCTGGTATGGCTTTCCGCGCCAAGGTTACACTTCTTGGTGAAGGTGCTCATGGGTCGTTGTCGAAACAAGCTATCAGCATGTACCAGTTACGGAAAGAGGCTCAGCCCCAGACCTATGGTATTGGTCTCAAGGAAGTTTGGCGTGTTGATCCGGAGCAGTATAAACCGGGTTTGGTGAATCACTTCCTTGGCTGGCCACTCTCATACGATGTCTACGGTGGAGGTTTTGAGTATCATATGGATGATGGACTTGTCAGCCTCGGTTTAGTCATCGGACTGGACTACAAGAATCCCTACTTGAATCCATATCGCGAATTCCAGGTGAGAATCTTTGTTTTCAATGCTAATACAAGAAACTGATCAACCCCAGCGACTCAAACATCATCCCTACTTCCGCAAACGCCTTTCAGGAAACTCGGAACGACTCTCATACGCCGCGCGCGTCCTCAATGAAGGTGGTCTACAATCCGTTCCACGATTACACTTCCCTGGAGGCGCTCTAATTGGCTGTTCCGCTGGTTTTGTCAACATTGCAAAAATAAAGGGTACTCACAACGCTATGAAAACCGGCATGCTTGCGGCCGAATCCGCTTTCGCCACCGTACATCCTACAGAGGAGGTTGCGCAATCTGGGGCTGCTGATTTATCATCCTACGAAACGGCTTTCAAGAATTCTTGGGTTTATGAAGATCTTCATGAGGTGCGCAACATGCGTCCGTCGTTTAATACCAAGCTGGGTATTTGGGGCGGTATGGTCTACTCTGGTTTCGACTCGCTTTTCCTGAGGGGCAATACACCTTGGACGTTCCGTCACACGACAGCAGACGCCAAGGTACGTAAGCTACTTGGTCGGGATTTCTGACTTAAGCATTCAATAGGACTACACCCCCTCACTCGATGCCTCCGACACAGAACCCGCATCGTGGCACCAGCCCATTGACTACCCAGCCTTCGAACCTCCTCTTTCGACAGATCTCATGACCAGCGTAGCACTCACCGGAACCAACCACACCGAAGACCAACCCATCCATCTTCGTGTTGTCAAAACTCCCAAATACATGAACCAACTCAATCGCCTCCGCGCTGGTGACGAAAATGGTAATATCGCACTCGGCGCTGGTTCGAAAGCCGTCGAAACATGTGCGAAGGATGTTGTTGCTGAAGTTGAAGAAGAGAAACGAGCGAGGAGTGAACACGTCAAGGCGAATGTCGGAGAATATGCTGGATTACTCGGACGTGCGTGCCCAGCTGGCGTTTACGAGTATGTGGATCAGGAGGTAGAAAACGGAGAAGGTTGGAAAGGGAAGAAACTAGTTATCAATTCGCAGGTACGTTTCGGATTTTCACTTTGTGTCTTTGAGTAACGTATTTGAGATACTTGATAGAATTGTATTCATTGCAAGCTTTGCGATGTTAAAGTACCGACACAGGATATCACTTGGACTGTCCCGGAGGGTGGTGGAGGTCCTAAATATAGTGAGTTTGGTACTTTGTGATTGTTGACGAGGATCTTATTCGATGCGGTTTTGAAGCTAACACGTAGAGGGATAGTATTTATGTGATATCGTTATTGGAATTATAGTCCTGGCCGTCTTAGACGGATGAGCCAACTTCTGGACACCACATATCATCATCTATATCGTGAAATTGGGGATAGATTCAGAGCAGCCTCTTCGCGGTCAAGTTAGAGCGTGCGTTATACCAGTAAAAGACAACAGGGTTTATAGCTTATGATGACTTCAAACTCAGCATTGAGTACCATTCTGCATATATATGGTTCCGCAAAGGGTCACCTCGAGCAGATTAAATAGAAACGACGGAGGCTACGGCCGGCTAGATGTTTGTAAATGTTGTGTGTGCCTGCGGTGAGTTGCTGTGAGCTGGCGAGTAGCCACTCACCGACAAACCATGTCAACACCACTTGGTCTTTTGTGCTATGTCCGTGGTGATCGTGCCAACCGGGTCTTCGAAGTTGAAATTGACAGGACATGTAAAATCGCCACCCTCAAGAAAGCCATCAAGGAGGAAAAGAAACATGCCTTTAATCATATCGATGCAGACACCCTCGAGCTCTGGCAGGTTTCCATTCCCGATAGTGACGACCTCAAAGAGGACGTTGAAGAGTACCTATCTAAAAAGCAGAGCCCATTGCATGATGCTGAGATCCTCTCTCGGATCTTCACGTCCGAACCGGAGGAAGAAACCATAAGTATCGTCATAGAACGTCCGGAGAGTGAGTTTTACGCCTCCATTATTCCGCGCATTTCCACTGACTTGTCTAGTCTCTCTCTTATGCTACGTCCAAGGCGATAATTCCACCTTTCTTGTCAAAGTGGGACGGCAGGCTTCTGTTGGCGACCTCAAGAAAGCCATCAAGGAGGAAAAGAAACACGCCTTCAATCATATCGCTGCAAACACCCTCGAGCTCTGGCAGGTTTCCATTCCCGATAGTGACGACCTCAAAGAAGACGTTGAAAAGGAGCTGCCCAAGGCGGGAAACTCATTACGGAGTGGTAGGAATCTCTCCGATCTCTTCAAGCGTGACCCAAAGAAAGGAACCATAAGTATCGTCATAGAACGTCCGGAGAGTGAGTTTTACGCCTCCGTTATTCCGCGCATTTCCACTGACTTGTCTAGTCTCTCTCTTATGCTACGTCCAAGGCGATAATTCCACCTTTCTTGTCAAAGTGGGACGGCAGGCTTCTGTTGGCGACCTCAAGAAAGCCATCAAGGAGGAAAAGAAACACGCCTTCAATCATATCGCTGCAAAAAGCCTCGAGCTCTGGCAGGTTTCCATTCCCGATAGTGACGACCTCAAAGAAGACGTTGAAAAGGAGCTGCCCAAGGCGGGAAACCCATTACGGAGTGGTAGGAATCTCTCCGATCTCTTCAAGCGTGACCCAAAGAAAGGAACCATAAGTATCGTCATAGAACGTCCGGAGAGTGAGTTTTACGCCTCCGTCATTCCGCGCATTTCCACTAACTTGTCTAGTCTCTCTCTTATGCTACGTCCAAGGCGATAATTCCACCTTTCTTGTCAAAGTGGGACGGCAGGCTTCTGTTGGCGACCTCAAGAAAGCCATCAAGGAGGAAAAGAAAAACGCTTTTAATCATATCGATGCAGACACCCTCGAGCTCTGCCAGGTTTCCCTTCCCGTGAGCGAAGTTCTCGAAGAGGCGGTAGACGCGTTCGATGGTGACAAGGTTGCCTTAACTCTCCCAACAACGATCGTGAAGGAACTCTTCCCACATGAGCCTTCGAAGGGACACGTGCAAATCATCGTTGAAGCCCCTCAGACTGGTGAGCTTGCGAATCGCCGCTTGTATTTCTGTTTCATAGCTAACATCCCACTCACGTTCTCTTTTAGTCACTGGCTATATGGGATTACGACGAGAGCTTTTCCAACACGGACCCAATCATGCCCCTTCAACGGATGCCGAAGCCGAAAAGTTCTGGCTCATACAACACGAGGACCGCCTGTTCTATGCCTGCTGCCGCCCTCCGGAACGGGAGCATTCAATTCCTTTGACCTTGCTCGATTCCGTGTTCGGCACTTTTGTCGACGACTGTGAGAAGCAGAGTCTCGTCAGTGAAGACTACTCCACCGCTCGAGAGTTGCGAGACATGATGTGTGGGTTTTATGGTTCTGAAGGATGTCGTTTAAACGCGGTCCGCACTATACTGGAGAATTATGGCATTTCCCTCGACGCCAGAAGCATTGGTCCAGAAGAGTCTCCAACAAACATTCATCTTCTCAAGGGGGATCACCCGGTGATCATTCTGGAGGGTAAAAATGAAATTAGGCAGGGAACGGCGGAACCTACCCTCCAAGGCCTACTCTATTACAAAGCGTTGTGTAAATCAGGCAAAATATGGAGGGAGAAGTTTTCGTGTCATCCTTGCTTTGCCATCGTTCTGGCTGGTAGGTCTTATCCTCATTTTCAGCCTTTGCTGTACTGATTGAGATCTAGGACCCTATCTGGGCTTTGGCGGTTACGCTCTGACTGACTTGTGCACCATGGAAATGTTTTCATCCCTCCCTCTCACATTTCGCGGACCAGACGAACCACCATATACTGCGCTCGCTCGTCATTTGTCAGCTCTGAAAAAGGCGGTGAACACGTTGATCACCCGCTATGTGAAAGCTCCTTGCCCCAGTCGCACAGTCAAAGCACCCATTAATCCAGGCCTATCCGTCTTCCCCCCCTACCCAAAAACATTCCATCCCTTGCTTGACCAGAATCTCCGTGTGACTTTTTCGTACGATATGCTGATGGAGGGCAGGGATTTAATCTTTATCGGAAGGAGGGACAATCACTGGAAGCCAATTTGCATCAAATTTGTCCGGAGATACGGACAGGAGGTTCACAGCTGGTGTGCAGACCGCGGTTTTGCACCAAAGCTGATTGCATTCGACAAGCTTCCTGGCGGGTGGTATATGGTTGTGATGGAATGGTTGGATGGATCGTGGGCCTACCCGGACGATATATCATGTCAGCGTGAGGGATTGAGAGAATCCATGCAGACCGCTCTCGTTCGTCTTCACCAAGAGGGGATGGTCCATGGGGATATTCGCGGGGCAAACATTTTGGTGAAGAAGGATGGCGGACGAGAATTTATGCTGCTTGACTTTGACTGGGCAGGACGCGAGGGAGAGGTCAAGTATCCGCCATTTATAAACAAAAACCCCATGCTTATGCGCCCTGCTGATGTCAGTGATTGTGCTCCTATCCTTGCTGCGCACGACAGCATCATGTTTCAAAATATATTTGTGTAGTGCCGTCCTATGGCCCCATTGTTCTCGGGCCTAGGTTTCGAATACATTGTATGTTGTCTAGCAACACATTCTATCTAGAGGGGCCGTGGCCATTGCTAGTCCCTGCAAATCGGCTTAGACCAACATCAGGCTATGTGTTTGTGGATGTGTTGCTGCGAGCTGGCGAGTGGCCACCCATCGATAACTCTAAACCATGTCAAGCCCACTCTCTCTTTTGTGCTATGTCCGCGGTGATGATGCCAACCGTGTCTTCGAAGTCGAAATTGACAAGACATGTAAAATCGCCACCCTCAAGAAAGCCATCAAGGAGGAAAAGAAGCCCGAGTTTGATCACATTGCTGCAGACACCCTCGAGCTCTGGCAGGTTTCCATTCCCGATAGTGACGACCTCAAAGAAGACGTTGAAAAGGAGCTGCCCAAGGCGGGAAACTCATTACGGAGTGGTAGGAATCTCTCCGATCTCTTCAAGCGTGACCCAAAGAAAGGAACCATGAGTATCGTCGTAGAACGTCCAGAGAGTGAGTTTTACGTCCCTGTCATTCCGCGCATTTCCACTAACTTGTCTAGTCTCTCTCTTATGCTACGTCCAAGGCGATAATTCCACCTTTCTTGTCAAAGTGGGACGGTAGGCTTCTGTTGGCGACCTCAAGAAAGCCATCAAGGAGGAACAGAAGCCCGAGTTTGATCACATTGCTGCAAAAACCCTCAAGCTCTGGCAGGTTTCCCTTCCTGTGAGCGAAGTTCTCGAAGAGGCGGTAGACGCGTTCGATGGTGTTGACAAGGTTGCCTTAACCCTCCCAACAACGACCGTGAAGGAACTCTTCCCACATGAGCCTACGAAGGGACACGTGCAAATCATCGTTAAGCCCCCTCAGGCTGGTACTCAGGCTGGTGAGTCTACTGCTCGCCGCTTCTCATTTCCGTTTCATAGCCGACATTCCACTCACGTTCTCATCTAGTCACCACTCCTTCGGAACCACTGCCACGCACATATATGGAAATGCGACGAGAACTTTTTCAACACGGACCCAATCGCGCCCCTTCAACGTGGGGCAAAGCCGAGGAATTCGAGAAGATACAACGCGATGACCACCTGTTCTTTGCCTGCTGCCGCCCTCCGAAACGGAAGCATTCAATTCCTTTGACCTTGCTCGATCCTGTGTTTGGCAAATTTCTCGACGACTGCAAGCAGAGTCCCGTCGGTGCTGAGGACTACTTCACCGCTTCGAAGTTGCAAGAGGCGATGTGTGAGTTTTATAATAAAGAAGCGTCTCGTTTACTTGCATTCCACAAAGTACTGGAAAAATATGGGATTAAGCTCCACTCTAGGGGCGTTGGTGCAACACAGTTCTTGACCGATGGTCATCTTCTCAAGGGGGATCACCCGGTGATCATTCTGGAGGGTAAAAATGAAATTAGTCAGGGAACGGCGGAACCTACCCTCCAAGCCCTACTTTATTACAATGCTTTGTGTAAATCAGGCAATGTGTGGAGAGATAAATCTTCGTGTCATCCTTGCTTTGCCATCGTTCTGGCTGGTAGGTCTTATCCTCATTTTCAGCCTTTGCTGTATTGATTGAGATCTAGGACCCTATCTGGGCTTTGGCGGTTGCGCTCTGAGTGATCGGCCCACAATGGAAATGTTTTCATTCCTCCCCCTCATGTTTCACGAATACTCTCTAGAAGCATATGCCGCGCTCGCCCGTCATTTATCAGCTCTGAAGAAAGCAATGAATACGTTGACCACTCGCTATGAGAAGGCTCCCCCTGGTGACGGGGTCAAGTCTTCCATTAATCCGGACCTATCTGTCTTACCCCCCCACCCAACCGAATTTCATCCCCTGCCTGACCGATCCTCAACCCAACCCTCAGCTGTAGCATTTTCGTATGACAAGCCGATGGAGGGCAGGGCTTTACTTTTTAGCGGATGGTACGGCGATGACCGGAAGCCAAATTTGTTCCGGGATACGGAGACGGGGTTCATAGCTGGTGTGCAGGCCTCGGTTTTGCACCAAAGCTGATTGCATATGACCAGCTTCCTGGCGGATGGTATATGGTTGTCATAGAACGGTTGGATGAATCGTGGGTTTACCTGGACGATGAATCGTGTCAGCGCGAGGGAATGAGAGAATCTATCCACGATGCTGTCACCCGTCTTCACCAAGAGGGGATGGTCCATGGGGATATTCGCAGGACAAACGTTTTGGTGAAGAAGGATGGTGGGCGAGAATTTATGCTGCTTGACTTTGACTGGGCAGGACGCGACGGAGCAGTCAAGTATCCGCCATTTGTAAACAAAAACCCCATGCTTATGCGCCCTGCTGATGTCAGTGATTGTGCTCCTATCCGTTCCATGCACGACGACATCATGTTTCAAAAATTGTTTGCGTAGTATCAGTCCTATGCGTTATTAGAAGAGTCCCTACCACAGTGAGAACATTTGTTTTGGCTCAAACATCGACGCCTCAGCACAAGGACGCTACGGCCCGCGAGATGTTTGTGGATGTTGTCCCTGTGCTGCCACAAACTGGCTAATGGGCGTCCACTCACCGACAAACTGCTAACCATGACCATGCCACTCTCTCTGTACTGCTATGTCCATGGCGACAACCTTGATTGTGTCTTCAAAGTCACAATCGACAGGGCATCTTCTGTTTCTGACCTCAAGCACGCGATCAAGGAGAAAAGGAAACCCGCCTTTGATCACGTCGCCGCAGACTCCCTCCATCTGTGGCAGGTTTCCATTCCTGACGGTGAACGCCTCAAAGAGGACGTTAAGGAGCACCTATCTAAGGCACAAAACCCATTGCACGGCACCAGGATCCTCTCAGAGCTCTTCATGTCTGAGCCAGAGGCAGGAACCACGCCTACCAACGGACACGTGCAAGTCATCGCTAAACCCCCTGAGGATGGTGAGTTTGCGGCACACCGTTTATCATTTCTGATTCATTCCACTCGCGTTCTCATTCACCCAACCCAGTCACCACCCCGAATTCCAAACGACAGCAACGCCCAGAGGGCATTCCTTTCACCCTACTCGATCCTGTGTTCGGGACATTTGTTGATGACTGTGAGGCCCAGCCCCTTGTCGCCGAAGACTACGCAACGGCTCGCGAGTTGCGCGAGGACATGTGTGGGTTTCATCTTCACCCGACCCGTCGTTTATACGACTTCTGCGACATCCTCGACAAATATGGCATCGATCTCACCCCCAAGGTCCTAGATCCAAAGTGTTGTTCATTACATTTTCATATTGCCTACCAAGGTCGCCCAGTGCTTATTCTGGAGGGAACGGATGAAATTGGCGAGGGTAGCCCGGAGCTCGAAGCTCTACTCTACTACAATACCTTTTGTGGGGTACCGAAATTGTGGGCGGACGTTTCTTCGTATCATCCTTGCTTTATCATCACCGTCCAAGGTAGATACAGTCCCCGCCCCTAGTTCCTGCTGCTCTAATTGAGATCTAGGACCGCATCTCACCTTTGGCGGTTTCGCTCTGACTGACCGCAGCGCCATGGAGACGTTTTCTGCTTTCCCCCTCGCATTTCACAGTACTGATGTAAAGACATTTACCGCACTCGCTCGTCACTTGTCCGCTCTGAAGAAGGCAGTGAATACGCTGGTGACACGTTATACGAACGATGCGGAAGTCCGTTCCTTGGCGCCCCCTGGCCATGCGGTCAGGACGCGTCCCTCTCGTTCCTTGATGTCCGCCAGTTCCCTCTTTCCCCCCTACCCAAGAACATTTCACCCTCTCCAGAACCTGCTCTCAAATGTAGCCTTTTCGTACGATCAGCAGATGGAAGGCCAGGGACTCCTTTTTAGTGGCAGGCGCGGCGATGACCAGGCGCCAATTTTCATTAAATTTGTCCCGAGATACGGAGACGACGTTCATACGCGGTGTGCCGACCTCGGCTTTGCACCAAAGCTGATTGCATTCGACAAACTTCCTGGTGGGTGGTATATGGTTGTCATGGAACAGTTGGACGAATCGTGGGTTTATCTGGATGGTGAATCGTGTCAGCGCGAGGGATTGAGAGCACCCATCCACGATGCAGTCACTCGTCTTCACTTAGAGGGGATGGTCCATGGGGATATTCGCAGGACAAACATTTTGGTGAAGAAGGATGGTGGGCGAGACTTTATGTTGCATGGCTTTGATTGGGCGGGACGCAATGGAGAGGTGAACTATCCGCTGTTCATGGATAAAGATCCCAAACTTGGGCATCCTGCCGATGTGCGCGGTGGTGCTCCTATCCTTTCCGCGCATGACAACATCATGTTTGAACACTTGTTTGGGTAGTACTAGGCTATCGTTCTCGGCTCTGGTCTGCTAATCATCGTCTGTCGACTTTCATAATTCTAGCTGGTGAAGTAGGACATTTTCTACTCGGAGGGGGACCATGGCCGTTATTAATTCTTTCGCAATAAAGTGATTCTCTGCATATGATAACTCGGGCCTCTACCAAAGCAACTGATTTTCTTCCCGGATTCAAGAATGCCGTCCACCAGTCAATCGGTCAAATACCAATCACGAACCAAGGTGGGTGGTGGTTGAATTATGAAAGGATCGTTCGTGTTGAGAAGATTGGACCCCGCGTGAGGCGAAAAGTGACGAATTGTTGGCAGTGGTGGGACCTATGTTATCATACTTGTTCGGATGGGCTGAGTGTCGACGGCCTTGGATGAATCAAACATCTGTTATGGGGTGATTCAGCAGTGGGGTTGAGAGTCACGGAGGAGCTACCACTCCAGAGACGGAAGTAAATGGAGAATTGAATAATGATGTCTTGGTTGAGATTAAAATGGGTGATACGGTGAGATTCCTCATCCTCAAAGTATTTGTCTTTCTGCAAAGTCAAACATCACCTCCTCCACACACAAACTTCAAACTAAATAAAGAATATATATACCAACATCTAAATCCAAACACAGCACATCAAAAAGTTCATTACAAAACCAAAGACGCCTACCGCATCCTGTGAAGTATATCGTAAAAAATCATGAGAGAAAAACATTAAAATTCATGAACTGATCCATCCCGCGAATTTAAGAAAGCCAAAGATACATCCACCAGAGACGATTGGTAAAGTAAGGTTATCATCCAACGAACCCAAATCTACCATAATCATTCAATTATGCGCGAACATAAACCCAGTAGGATTCGACTCACCCATAGCTTCAGCAACACCACTAACCAAACCCGCCACACCTCCAATCACACCCAACCCAATCCATCCTTTCAATCCCCCATTAACCCCAGTCTCAAAACCCCAACTCAACTCTCTCCCACCAAATCTCATGGGAGCAAGCCAAGACCAAAATCCAACGGCGATAATGGTACCAGTCACACTAGCCGCAATGAATCCAGCGACACTTTTTCTTGGTGCGAGCGGGATTTTGAATAGGGATGGTGGGAGACGAGGGGAAGTGGGTCCGTAGAGACGACCAAAAGTGGATGCGGCTGTGTCGGCCCATGAGAGGCTGTAAAGGGTTGAATGAAAAGAGATAAAGGAGAGGAAGGGGAGACGGACATTAGGATAGCAATGGTAGCTATATCTCTAGGATAAAATTGAAGAGCAAAGTTGACTCCGAGGATGTACCATATCACGCCATTCGTTGAATTCTTTGAATAACAAATTAACGCGAGGTAAAGCACTAGAGGGGGCGCGCACCTTTTCCGAATCCCGCATGAGAAACCCAAGTAGGCGTTCATACATTCTCTCAAACGCAGGCCAACGAAGGCGTAACACATCAGCAGGAATGATGATACAAAGTGAAGACCAGAGCACAAGTACGATTTTTGAAACGTCGCTTTCGGAGATGTAGAGGTATAATGTGAAGAAACCTAGTTTAATATTAATATGGAAATGGGGAGAAGAAGAAGGAAAGACGGACCGATAGAACTATGCAACAACTTTCTAGGAATTTCCCAATCGATTTTAGGTTTCTTCTCCTTCCCCAAGGCTACACCGTTCTCGTGCCTATAACCATTAAGAGCTCTAAAGACGACCCTCTCCACGTCTTCCATTTCTGTATCTTTGTCGCGCTCACCATCGCTGACATTTGAAGATGGGAGATCAGAGTCGTCCGACGAGACATTGTCGGGCATTTCGGGGTGAGCGAGACCCCCGAGACGTCTGATGACTTTGCGAGTGATGGTCTGAACGCCTGGTTTATGTATGCCGATGGGAGAACGTGAACGGCGGGACATTGAGGATGGCCGTCCAAATGCAAAAACAGCGACACGCGACACACGCTCTTTGCCATTTTAGGAAACCATTCACACGGTCTCATCACATCAACAACAACTATGGTAAACTAGTACACGTATCCGAGGAGTTTTCCACCCACGTTTTTGCGACGGGCTTCTTCGTGGTCGAGGATACCAGAAGAAGTAGTGAGAATGATGATACCGAAACCACGAGCGGGTAGAAGCAAGTTGACCCATGATTCGATTTGGGTGTGTTGGACGTTGAAGCGGGGAGAGATGACGCCTGTTTTGTTTAATCTACCGTTGAGTTGGATGACGATTTTACCGGAACGGTGGTCATCGATGATTTCGAATTCACCAATGTAACCTATCGCATAAGATTAGTATTGTTTTGACGGGGATGAGGATGTCGTCTCTTTTGTGAACACATTGTCTGAGGATGGTAGACAATGTGCTGTATTGGTTGGACGGAGACGGGGGGATTGATATATCGGAGGGTTAAAACGACAACCGCGTGAGAGATGGGTTCGCGCCAATCGTAGTTATATCGCTCCGGGGGGGAGATGAATGACAACGAGACTCACCATGGCGTTGCATGACACTAAGAAACTTGACAACGACTTTCGACGAAGGACGAATCAGGACTTGACGCTTTCCGCGACGCTCGGCATTGACAATGTTGTTCAAGCAGTCGTTCTAGACACTTGATCAACATCCAACAAGCAAGAGTAGCGTAGATAAACGCACCAAGACGGAGATGCGAACCATTTGTGAATTGTGGTTGTGTTGAAATACGAGATCTAGAGACCAAGCAAGATCAGCATGATGTATGGAACCCAATCTGAGTATCGCGCTACGAAAAGCGCGAGTCAGACGGGCAGAAAAGCAGCTGATCCTCGTCTGCAGCACATATTTACCTTGCAGAATGTTCACAACGACGACGAACAACGGGGTCTTGAGGACATCAACTGTTGGTATTTGGCTGTATTTGGACTGTACAGTTCCATCAAAGCCACCTCGGGGTATTCCGACAGACGGCAGAGTGAACGGGCGAGGTGTTGTTGACGCCACTCTCGACCATGGTCTGTCTGCTCCGCACTACTTGTTTTCTGTACTGATGATGGTGTAGGGCCGTGTTCGCACCAAGACTACCAAGAGAGCCTCTCGCGTTCTCATTGAAAAATAGTCAGTCTCCTCTCCACAAATCCAATCACCACCTCACATATGCACACAGCTACCCCCGCCTCACACTCGACTTCCACACCAACAAGCGTATCATCGATGAAGTCGTGCGTCATCCCCTCCTTCCCAGAAAACACATATCTAATCACATCACACAGTCTGTCGTACCCTCTAAACGCCTGCGCAACAAAATCGCCGGTTTCACCACCCACTTGATGAAACGTATCCAAAAAGGTCCCGTCCGCGGTATCTCTTTCAAACTCCAAGAAGAAGAACGTGAACGTAAAGACAACTACGTTCCTGAAGTGTCTGCTTTGGATACTAGTACTTCTGGACTCGAGATTGATCCTGATACCAAGGTCAGCTTCTTATTTCTTAGTTGTAGTTGACTGATCAATGGTGGTGTAGGCGTTGCTTGATTCGCTCAACTTTGATTCCATCCAAGTTAATGTTGTCGTACCCGTTACCGCCGCACCAGAGAGGCCAAGGCGTGAAAGACGAAATGTCCCTGGTGCTGGTCGTACATGAGCTCATAGCCACCCTGTATATGTGTATGGTGTAGATTACTCCTATCGCATTTTACAACTTTGTCGTCCATGGTTTAATCAACTGTTGTAAGCCCTCCCTCGTAGCCCTCGCCATTTCCACACTCTTCCTACTCTCACTCCCAACAAACACATGCGTATATCCACCCACAGCTACAGCTCCATCATCCTTCCCTTGAACAAACACACCCACTTCATATTCCACAGAACTCTTTCCCAACTTGTTCACTCTCAATCCCAACTCGACAACTTCCGGAAACGATACCGGAGCAAAGTACTTTTCACATATCAGCATAAAAACTATCAAAAAGTCGGAATGCGTACCTGGCAATGAGATTCAACCACAAGTCCAATGACTCCAGACCCTGACTTGTCTTTTGGATCCATCGAACAGCATTGGATGAGATACGTGTTGATGACCGAGTCGAAGAGGAGATAATATATCGAATTGTTCATATGCGAGTATTGGTCATTATCGCTCCATCGTGTTCGGTATGTTACAAAGTAACCATAATCCGCACGAGTACGATGTTTCAGCGAGGGTGTTGTCATTGAGTAACCGCCAATGCCACTAAGGTTAGGGTCAAGACAGACACGCGTCACCCTGTATCATTCCAGCCTTCCCCACGACCACCACCACCGACGATGGAAACTTCAATTGCACTGATAGGCAAAGGCTATGTGATTGTAGCCGCAGACACCACTTCCGCACGTTCCATCGTCAAGATGAAAAACGACGAAGACAAAATTAAAACCATCTCTCCTCATCTCTTGATGACTTATTCCGGCGAACCAGGTACCTCCTCCTCCTCTCCCTCTTCCCACCAACTAACCACACTCCCAGGCGACACCATCCAATTCGCCGAATACGTCGAACGCAATCTCCGCTTATACCAAATCCGCAACATCTACCCCCTCCGCCCATCAGCAGCCTCATCCTGGATCCGTCGCTCCCTCGCAGATTCCCTCCGCTCTCGTAACCCCTACGCTGTAAACCTTCTCATAGGAGGCTACGACACTTCCTCCTCCGAACCAAAATTATATTGGGTTGATAATTTCGCTACTATATCTCAAGTACCTTTTGCCGCGCATGGCTATGGCGCGTATTTTGTTTTGAGTTTATTAGATCGGTGGGTTTCCTTTTTTGTGTGATATAGGCTCAAGTTTGATGATTTTTAGGTATCATGATCCTGAAGCGACGCTGGAACAAGGTTTGAGCACGTTGAAAAGGTGTATTGGGGAAGTGGCAAAGAGGTTGATTGTTAGTCCGGAGAGGTATAAAGTCAAAGTCGTTGATAAAGATGGTGTACGTGATGTCGAGTTGTAAAAATTTCCTTTGTTGTTTGAGTCCCTCCAAGTCAATTTTTCTTTTTGTATCATGAAAATGGCCTTTAGGGTTACTCAAACTTTTTGTCGTTCACAAGGTCAGTGACATGCATGTTGACAGATGGCACGTTTTCTACCTACATGTCATATATGTGGCTCCTTCAGGGTCGCATTAACATGTCATACACGGTCAGTCTCGGTCAAGTCACATCGCACCAAATCCGCGGGGGTGAAGGCATCAAACTGGCCCTATACAATATAACGTTTCGGCTCTGTCATATACGCACAGTAGATTTATAACAGCCATCCGCCGTTGCATATGGTGACAAGATGACTTGTAGCGTTACCAATGATGATGAATTGTCTTCTTTACAGTCAAGGTAGATATATCATGATGTCCACGGATTCAGGATCTGATCCTCTCTTAGCTCCGGAAGGCAACTGAGGATTTCCGTATCAAAGAGATCCACGGACCATCCAGTGGTTTACAAACTCATACCCAAGGATGCGCATGGAGTCCCACATTGTCGAGCAAGACGAGATAAGTTATATGGCAGTCATAACGTCCCGTTTTGTTCTCGGGTGTCTAAATAAAATAAAATAAAGGGTACTGATAATTATCACGCACCATTCCGCGAACAATGACATTGACAGAAACATGGAGCCGTCGCGAAGAAAATGCATGTTCACCCTGCTTGCAATGCAAGACCTGAAGGCCCGGTTTGCTGGGTTGTGGGTTGGTACATTTCTTGGCTGGTTTCCGACCAGCAGGCTTTCATCCATAAATCGTATACCTATCCGGGGGGGAAGAACAACGAAATTGTGGCTGATATCGATCAGCTTCTCGCTCAAACGTACAGCGCCGCCCAATCTCAGTGAAGAACCGAACAAGAAATCCCCTTTAATCCCCCTGACAAATTCTATTCTTATAACACTCCATTCCCTTGCGTACTTGTACGTGCCCCAGTCCCTCCTTCATGCTCGTCTCAACTATCCTGACCACTGGTCAAGTAACCTTCATCCTCCGCGTCGCCATCACCATTCTTTCATCCGGTGGTCTCTTCCTTGTTGGTCTCATCGTCCTTGGCAATGCTCCTCGTATTGCATCGGTAACAACTCATGATACCATCAGTCGTATATCAGGCAGCCAGACCGCCACCTCTGCTGCCCTCAAATGGGTCCTCAAACGTGGAAAGACCAGTGATCCTACCAGCACTTCCAAACTAACCCTCGGCATCATTCTCCTCCTTTCCTACTCCCTCTTCGTCAAGCTCAGTGATATTGGTCTCATTGGGCTCCATACGTGTACGACCAGGGCACCCGATTTTATCGATTCACCTGCATCTGTACGCGACGATAATGATATTCGTACCGTCCTCCAAACAAACATGGTCAACGGGTCAAATCCCGCCATCACCAAGTATTTCCGTTGTGATGCGGTTGAGCCTTTCGTTCTCAATGCTAATGATACACTTTCTGCGTGCACCGCGTGGACAAATTCCACTTACGCAGACAAGTCTGTCTTCAAAGGCCTCAACACATCCGACACTGCCGTGCTCATGCCTCGTCAGCTAACACGGTATACCTATCCCCAATCAGATGTATTCGAACTCAACGGATACTTTCTTGGAACCCTTTACCAACGCGTCTCAGACCCCACCATCATGAACGGTCTCGCACTCGTTCCCCACGACACTGGCTTCCGTGCCTTCTTGGGAATACCCAACCTCGCACCCTACACTCGCATTTCACTTCCACAAACTCTCGCTCTGGAGGCGGACATGGGTTGCATGACCGTTGGCATGTATACCCAAAGCAACGTCTATGATTTCTCTATCGACGCCCTTGACGCGTTCGCAACCGAGCCCAACGGGACTTGGAGGCAATACGCTGGCCCCGATTACCTACGTGACACAATTTCACGTACCGTGGATGAGGTTCGGGATTATCTCAAACCAATGTGGAATATGTCGACCTTGAACACAACATCCCATATCGTCTTCGGTCTAAACGCATCCGCAATCACACCCGATAGTGCTGCCAGTGTCAGATCTTATTTCTTACCTTCGCTTCCCGATGGATCATTTGGGTCGAACGTGGACGCTAACAGAGCTGTTTTTGGTAACTGCTCTGAACGAGTAGAAGCCCGTCTCAATATCAGTACACCCGGAGGTTTCGAAGACGGGGTCTCATGTGGAATGATGGGGATTGGTGGGTCAATCATGCAGGATGGAGAGCTGTTCGTTGGTTTATCCAGGATGGTCTGTGCAACAGCAGTGCAGGTAAACCTTGTGCGCGCAGATATCGAAGTAGATGGGGATGGGAAACTCAACGTCACCTTCGAACGTCTCCCAAGTGACCTTCATTCCACCAAGGCAGATTGGTGGAATGCTCATCCTGTGGGAAATGACACCCAATATGATAAGTTCGACCCCCTCTACCGTTACGCTCTCACCCCCAATCCTGTTGGATCCACAAATCACTACATCCGCCCCACTAATAGCCTTGGTGGTCACTACGAGCATGGGCCTGGAGGTGGCGCTAATTCTTTCCCCCTTGTTGGTCGCTTCATGTTAAACGATGATGGGACCCTCGCGTTCAAAGATCAATATGCAAGTCTAGCTTACTTACAAGAAGAATACCGAGCTCTCAACCTCACACCCGCTCGTGTAACAAAGTGGGCTGGAGCGCTGGGCTCATCTTACATCCTCGGAAGCAGTGCCTTCAACCCCTGGGCAGCCAACTCATTGTTTCAGGCGGCACCTATCACAGTAGTCAGCACAGGAGGAAAAGCTGCCACATGCTATAATCCGCCTTACGGTATTGCTTTTATCCCCCTCGTCCTCGCTGCCATCGTCGCCCTGTTCATGTCGCTTGGAATGCTCTTCACCTCGACCTTATTCAAAGCGTCCCGAATGAAAGAGTTCTACGCGGGCCTCCAACCCTACACGAGCGTTTTATTGCCCAACAGTGCCCAATTGCAGACGCTGCTTGTATGGGAGGATTACGGACAACCACGTTTGGAACCTGTCCAGAATGGTCAGACAATTGAAGAGGTTGGGGGGAAGGAAAGTGCGGTGGGACACCTACATCGCTGAAAGGCTCGAGGATGCTGGTACCGAGTAATGAGCTTTGTTTAATTCATGTCGTAGCATCACTTTCGCGAAAAATACTTACTTATGTCGGATTTCTTTGGAAACTGTTTGTGGGGATGGAGGTGAACGTTGAATGGTGACGTTACACCCCTCTCCTTCCGAACGCACAACGCTGTTCACGTCACAATCAAGCGAATCCTTTCCGGATCTGTTCACTCTCAATCTGCGGCGAGGGGGTACGTACTTTCAAACCCGACAACTCCTGACAATGACCTGCCTATTGGACCGGTTGGGCACGACTAGATCGGATAAGTCTTTCGAGTGTGTGGCGAGATATTAAACTGTTGATGTACGAGTATTGATCATTCGAGTTGACGCTCCCCCTTGTGATTTGGGGGGCTCGGTAAGCCTTTTGTCTTCCGTTCCCTAGCTGCTCTCCTCGACAACTATGTTCCTCCACGAGCATACAGTTCTACCACCTCCCAGAACTCAGACGATACGTCCATGGTACAACCCCACTTTTTCTATGTCGGGTTCTACTGGCGCTCTTGCACACATTCTATCTTATTACATCAGCATGGCAGGTCTCACAAAGAGATGCACTCTACAATTTCGTGCTGGTTTTCCGTGGGACTGCGGCTTTACGACTCTCATATTCGATGTTCGTAAACGTTCAATTGTTGTCCCTTGCCTGTTGTGCTCACTTCCCCTGTTGTCAGGACATGCTGTTAACCGTGTGGCGAGGCAGGGCTGTAGTCGGTATCTCGTTGCTCAGACCCATCCAAGACGCCTGTCAGCCACTGCGATTGATATCACCTCGTGGACCAGTGAACGGGGCTGGATCAACCCTCGGACGTTTGAATTAGTGGCAGGAGGACTAGGCGAGGCCATTACTTGCACCAGATAACAAAATATCAGATGAATGTAGAAGGTTGGGAACAGCCCCAACGCCTGGGGGACCTGATGCGCAAGGCCTCACACCGGAGCTTCTTCGAACACGTTCCCATCATGTTAAGATGGCAAAAAACAGTTAACCGAATACTCTCCACTGCTGAAGGAGCCACCTCTACCCTTGGAATTCATGGATACGCCAAGGTATAAAACGTCGAAGGCTGCATATTGCGCTCCAACGCCTTACGTATTCAACTCTTTGCTGTTGCCTCCACCATACTCATCTTTCTCCTGCTGGCTGCTGCATTCAAATCCTCGTCAAGTGCCCCGCTTACATCGGCCATCGATGCACTCGACCCTCCCACCTCGCTCACCATATTCGGACGCGAACTCCCTGAATGCGTCAACCCCGCTGGCAAACGGACCATACAGGACATCGTCTGGAGCTGCATCGCAACAATTTTCGCATGTACTTGGGTTGCCGTGCATCCCAATGTTCCCAAACCGTGTACTTCGGGCTGGAGGAAGCTGAAGGAGAGGGTAAAGATCATGTTATGCGCACTGGTGGCACCGGAACTGGTCACAGCGTGGGCTCTGAGACAGCGCATCGGGGCAGCAAAGCACGTAGCAGAGTACAATGCGAAGCATTTCACAAGTGAGTTACCAACCAACCTGGTCTGATTTTCGCGTCTGAAGCTACATCGATCGTGCGATTTGTCATGGACTATTTTGGGTTCTATGACCAACAATGCCATAGACATAACCGCAATGGTCCTTGGACACTTACACACGGGTTCCTCCTCGAAATGGGTGGCTTGCGATCGTATAAGAAGCCCGACCCGTTCATGCATGTTCGACATCTACCTGAACATCTCTCCATCTCAGAAGCGGAAATCAACGATAAAAGCAAAGGCCACTTCCTCACAAAGCTCTTTGTTGTCTTCCAGACAAGCTGGTTCATCTTCCAGGTTCTCGCCCGTTGGATCACGAACTTGCAAGTCACCGACCTTGAGGTCGTCACTCTCGGTTTCGCCTGTTTGAACATTGTCACGTGCGCACTGTGGTTAAACAAACCACAAAACATGCAGGTTCCGATATACGTTGATGCTGGAGAGGAAGAAACGTCGGAGAAAGAATGGAATGGGGGAGAAGGACGACAAGGACGATTCTGGCATCTGGAGGAGAATATTCTGTGCGCCTTTCAGATTTGTCTTTTTCATCGTTCGAATCCCTGTGTTGTTTATTGGCATGTTGAAGGGCGGCATGGACGATTCATTCTACTCATCAGTGGATGGGCTTGAGAATTTGAAAGTTTTGCTCCCCATGACTTTAGTCAACGTGATGTTCGGCGGTCTACACCTCGTACCTTTGTGGACATCATCCTTCCCTTCAGACCCGGAGAGGTTTCTCTGGTTAGTTTCTGCTGTGTGAATCACCACAGAACCAGTTCTCCTGACAGTGTTTGTCATGGCGGATCCGGATGGAGCAAGTAACAAAGTTTTGAGAGGTATTGGATACACTTTGGGCGTTGTGATGGCAGCTGGCGCGTGGTTGTACTTTTTTGCTCGGTGTCTCCTCGTTACCATTGCTTTCACCACTCTTCGCGATCTTTCACCCAGGGC
Source organism: Chlorophyllum brunneum (assembly GCA_963576785.1). Classification (NCBI taxonomy): domain Eukaryota; kingdom Fungi; phylum Basidiomycota; class Agaricomycetes; order Agaricales; family Agaricaceae; genus Chlorophyllum; species Chlorophyllum brunneum. The sequence continues at coordinate 1,947,898 of OY756150.1, forward strand.
ATATCGGAATATCGAATGGACGACGTTTATCCCCCACTTCTAACCACCACCGCCTCTCTCATAACGTCACCTATCTTAGTTGGCAATTTGTTCGCCTTATCGGATGTAATGTTAATTTTCCTACATATTCGTTCGGATCATTTATTTCGAATGGTATCTGTGCTGTCTGCAGTCGCAATGTCGGACGCATGTTAGTACGGAGTCACTTGTTGCCTCATGAAGGTCCCAAACGCATCGCCGATCCGGGGCCGAGTACACTGTGACAAATTCGGAAAGGGGTAGTTGTTACACCGTAGGCGACGGTACTGAGATGTTGATGTTGGTTATCGAAGACGTTGCCAAATGGCGCGACTTGCCCCAAAAATTAGACTTAGTGTCCGTTTGGTGAGAGAGTCCAGGCTGCTCATTGTTGCCCCACTGTGACTACGTTGGTTATTATTTCTCACTATTAACGTATATTTTCGCGTTCCTTTGGCTAAGCTTCACAGATCGTCGTATTGTGCTCTTATCCTCCAGTACGAAAGCACGGCGTGATGACAATGAGCTATTCAGACGGAATTGAGAAAAATACCTTATCTTCTAGAACGTCTGGTTGCTGCTGGGCTGATAATCTGCTTCATGTCCTGCCTTGACGCGCTATACAAACTATTGTCAAGCTGGGTTGGACATGGTTCTACAGCTTTATGATTCGCACGCTTGACGTTCGACATTCAATTGTTGTCGCTTATCTCTGCCCCTTCTGTCGGGACATCACACAGCCTTTCACCAAGTTCGGCCAAATTGATGTCCTGCCATGTAACGGCGAACAGGAACTGAGTCGACTCTGGCTGGGTGGCATAAAGATCGTATTGGGTACCAACGTGTTACGATGGATGCGGAGGGTGGGGGTCCCAGCAGAGTGAATGTATTCACCACATTCAGTATATCCGCTTCCATCTACTATCTAACAGAGTGACGTACCAAACATCATTTTAGAACTTCTTAAACCACCAGGTTATGTCAAAATGTCAAAAAGCTCATATCTAGAATGATCAATCACTCTCCACTGCTGTGCGCCAAATATCCCCACGTGCGCCTGCTCATTCTCGTGGTTGGGACGGACGTTGTTATACTACCGAAGGCCCTGATACTTCGTGCTAACGCTGATTTTCCTTTTACCCTCACTATGCTCATCCTCCTCCTACTCACTGCTGCATTCGAGACCTCGTCAAGTGCCCCACTGACATCAGCCGTCGAAACTCTCGATCCGTACACTCCCCTCACCATCTTTGGCCGTCAACTCCCCGAATGCCTCGACCCCTCTAGCAAACGGACCATACAGGACATCATCTGGAGCTGCATCGTCACGATTTTCGCGTGCACTTGGGTTGCGGTGCACCCCAATGTTCCCAAACCATGTACTTCTGGTTGGGAGAAGCTGAAGGAGAGGATAAAGATCATGATCTGCGCGCTGTTGGCACCAGAGCTCGTTACAGCCTGGGCTCTGAGGCAACGCATTGGGGCAGCAAAGCACATGGCAGAGTATAATGCGAAGCATTTCACAAGTGAGTTACCAGCCAGACCTGGTTTTTCGTATCTAATCCACTCCAGAGATACTGCCGCCCAGATCGATCGTGCAATGGATGATGGATTGGTTTGGGGAATACGACCAGCAATGCCACAGACATAACCGTAATGGCCCTTGGACACTTACACATGGATTCCTCCTTGAGATGAGCTGCCTTCGAAAGTACGAGGAACCCCGTCGATCGCCCCTTGAAACATACAGGGATTCTAATGTGTGCTATCATGTTGGCGATCTCCCCGGACGTCTCTCTATCTCGGAAGCGGAAATCAACGACAAAAGCAAAGGCGACTTCCTCACCAACTCCTCGTCGTCCTCCCAACGACCTGGTTCATCTTCCAAGTCCTCGCTCGTTGGATCGCTCACTTGCAGGTCACCGAACTTGAGGTCGTCACGCTCGGCTTCGCATTTTTGAACATTGTAACCTGTGTACTGTGGTGGAACAAGCCACAGAACATGCAGGTACCAATATACGTTGGTTCTGGAGAGGAGGTTAAGCAGCAGGAAGAATGGCATGGAACGAGGGCGAAGGAGGACAAAGGCACTCCTGGTGTCTGGAGAAAAATATTCCGTGTGCCTTTCGGGATTGCCTTTTTTTTTCTGACACTCCCTGGAATGCTAGTTGACATGGTGGTCGACGACCGGGGTGGTCCATTTCACTCATCAGTGAATGGGATTGAGAATTTGAAAGTTTTGTTCCTCATGACTTTCATCAACGTGTTATTCGGTAGTTTACACTTCATACCATTGCGAACGTCATCCTTCCCGTCACACTCGGAGGGGGTTCTCTGGATAATCTCTGCAGTGTGGATTACCACCGAACCAGTTCTACTGACATTGTCCACCTTAGTGAGTTCAAATGAAAAACGTAGCATATTTTTCGAAATACTAAGTCTTCCTTTGGCATTACTGATGGTAGTTGGCGGATGGTTGTACGTTGTTGCCCGGTTTTCCTTATTACCGTTGCTTTCACTACCCTCCGTGATCTCTCACCCAGTGCATATCAGAACATTGAATGGACGACTTTTATTCCCCACTTCTAATAGTTGTCACTCCATCATGATGCTCTGTACGTTAGTTAGTATCTTTCCAATCTGACACTATTAAGTTATAGGGACGTCTGTCAAGTGAGAGTAGCCCATCCCTGAATCGGGATGGATCGTGGCCAATCGGCACGTGTCGTTTTTCCAGAGCGAATGGCGTTTACCCCCAATAAAACCCAGGACTGTAGGCATCTCAGGAACTGCTGTTGTTATTTCAGCAAACAATGTGATTCATTCGCTCGCCTATCTGCGCCTCTATGAACCCGTCGCTCAGAACTAAGCTTGAGGAACTCACCGTCTATTAATCCATCCATCACAACACACTCACATTTCTGCAACCCATCATGGTTGGAAGGATGTCGCAGCGCAGAAAACGCGGCATTCCCACTAGGTTCTTGGATTCCGGTGACTCCTGTCAGGACTCTGCCCTTGTTTAACCTTTAGTTCTGGGGCGAGAGAGTTTGGATTGCTGGTTATTGCCCCGCCATATGTCCGCATTCCGTTGACTAACCTTCACAAACCGTGTTGTCTATCCATCGCTTCGCACGGTTCCACCACAAATTCTTCGACCAATTCCGTTGTCGCTTTTGGGGACGAATGTCAAACACAGATGGATTTGAGGGTGTTTATCTTCTACTCACCGTTTGGGTTTTTGATTCATCCAATTATACCTCACCTCCTTAAGCTGGGCAGGGCCAAACGTCCTTTAAGCAGGCGTGTGGCCATTCGTCGACAAATATTGCCCGTCCTCCCCCACCCATGAACTCTCCTACTCCCATTACACCGTCCATGTTGCCTTTCACCGCACCCAGCTGATATGAGTACTACAAAAATATATCGGCAGACTTTTAACGCAGCAAATTCAGAGTTTGTAAGCGCAGTGATAGACGTCAATGATGCTTGTAGACTGAGGTCCACGAATAGTGAAAATTAACTACAGATACAAATTGCTATGAACCTGAGGTCCACGAACGGGGGCTGGGCCTCAAGGATACAGGATACTACTTATAAATGAGAAAGACCTACCTACAGAGGTAAACCAAAGGGAAGACTAAAATAAAACAACGAGCCGTCAATTTTCAACAACTTTGCGTGAGGCTGTGTGGGTCATGGCACGTTCGTTGGGAATGCGACAGATGGATGCCAGGAAACAAAGGATGAATGTTGCTCTGCTGAGGGCATGGGACAATCCGTAGTCCTACCATTCGTTTCAGAATGGGATCTGCCTGAATGCAAATTCTGAACATGATGATCCACTGCGTAAGTACTCTTCGCAACCCTTTCACATGTTTAATATAGCTTTCGCGCAGCGGATCCTTCTTTCGAGCACTGTGGTTGATGGATGACCTGTCACAGACAGACGCCTACAATAGAACAGAACTAGGATCGAATACGATCTTGATTCTGGAGGGGACGTTTGGTCCCACCTGGGCCGAAACCAGGTATCATGGCCCCAGGCATCAATAGAGGACTCTTCCAAGGCTTAGGTGTATTCGGGATGCGCCAAAGGGCTTGATCTTTGAAGGTGTAAATGTATACCCCTATTTTCTCCCTAGTTTGTTGTTTACCTCTTTGGATGTAGCGGTGCTTATTGGATCAGGAGCGGCGGATATCGTGCGAGCTTACCGGGATTCCATGAACTGATACACCCTATGCCCTATGCCAGGACGTGCTGTGCGGATCTGCCTCGCAGGTTTGTATGCGTGTTGGAGCCACCGGAATAGGACACAAGGCACTCGTTTGGAATATCTACCGCGGGCAGCGTGCATCGTAATGCTTTCTATACACTCCAAGAAGGGAAGCGTGACCACCAGGTCTACGAGACAAATGTGGCTGTATCGCGTTTAGAAACTGCGCACTGCCTCCCGTCCTGTTCTTCTGATGCTCCTATACAGGTTTATTCTTATTACGCTAGTCATCTTTGCCGTTAATTTGTTGGTCGTCTGTTATCGGATGCATAGGACAACAAAGAACAAGCAAAAAGAGATGCATTTGGACGCACTCGGTTATGCATCATGTTCAACGTTCGACGAATTTTCATTTGTCATGCCTTCGCTGCCGTTCTCACTCCCCTTTCCGGTAGGCCAGTCCTTGACCACTTCGTATGTCAGTACTGTATCAGCGTGGCACTTTCGATCATCGCACAAATCCCCTTACTGGTAAGTCCCATGTCACTCGGTACTATGGGCCCATTGAGGGATGCATAGAACGGGGGGAAAGGGTTTGAATCAACTCTATTGCACATTCGAGGTAAGATGAACAGGAATGCCGAAATGTCAGATGGCTCATTGCAGAAATTGGCGGTGCCAGTTTATCCTATCCCATTGTTAGTTGACCTCTGATAGACCTGATACGTAAGGCCTCGTTCCAGAGCTTCATTGGCTAAGAAGCCCCTAACCGCGTCAAAATGGTAAAAATCTAGTTTCTAGAATGATCCCTTTCCATTGCTGTGGTGCCAAAACCTCGCCAAGTGCGACTAGCCATCCTCATGCTGGGAATGCATGTAGGCCTCAATATTATATACCATCGAGGCTTCCAATACTCTGTCCTAGCTTACGCCGGGTTTCCATTTCCCATCGCCATGCTCGTTCTCCTCCTGCTCGCTGCTGCATTCAAGACCTCGTCAAGTGCCCCATTGACATCGGCCATCGAAACTCTCGATTCGCACACCCCCCTCACCATCTTTGGCCGTCAAGTGCCTGAATGCCTCAACCCCACCAGCCAACGTGCCATACAGGACATTGCCTGGAGCTGCGTTGCAACGATTTTCGCTTGTACTTGGGTTGCGGTGCACCCCAATGTTCCCAAACCATGTACTTCTGGTTGGGAGAAGCTGAAGGAGAGGATAAAGATCATGATCTGCGCGCTCTTGGCACCAGAGCTCGTTACAGCATGGGCTCTAAGGCAACGCATTGGGGCAGCGAAGCACATGGCAGAGTATAATGCGAAGCATTTCAAAGGTGAGTCACTAGCCAGACCTGGTTTGTCGTCGTATCTAATCTACTTCAGAGGTGTCGCCAACCAGATCGATCGTGCAGTGCATCCTGGACTGGTTCAGGGAATATGACCAGCAGTGTCACAGACACAACCGCAATGGTCCTTGGACACTTACACATGGATTCCTCCTCGACATGCGTGGCTTACGATCATATAAACGGTCCACATCGTTCGAAGGTGTTGATGAGCTTCCTGGACGACTTTCCATCTCGGAGGCAGAAATCAATGATAAAAACAAAGGCGACCTCCTCACCAAACTCTTCGTCGTCTTGCAAACAACCTGGTTCATCTTCCAAGTCCTCGCTCGTTGGGTCACCCACTTGAAGGTCACCGAACTCGAGGTCGTCACTCTAGGTTTCGCATTTTTGAACATTGTTACATATGGACTGTGGTGGAACAAGCCACAGAACATGCAGGTTCCGATTTACGTCGATGCTGAAGAGGAGGACAAGGAAAGGGTTGAACTACATGAGGTGGGCACAGACGCTCCCGGATTTCGACAAAGGATATTCTGTGCACCTCTCGGAATTTTATATTTCATTGCTACTATCCCTCTCTTGTTTACTGACATGCTGGGAAATGGCTGGCGTGATTCGTTCCACTCCTCAGTAAATGGCGTTGAAAACTTGAAAGTTTTGCTCCCCATGACTTTGATCAATGTGATATTCGGCAGTCTGCACTTCATACCCTTGTGGACTTCATCCTTCCCTTCAAACCCGGAGAGACTTCTCTGGCTAATCTCCGCAGTGTGGATCACCGCAGAACCATTTCTCCTGACAGGGGCTGTCTTAGCGGATCCGGAGGGAAAGAATGGCAAAGTTTTGCAGGTGGTTGGATGGGCCATGGTCGTCTTCATGGGAGTTGGCGGATGGCTGTACGTTGTTGCCAGATCTTTCCTCATTACCATTGCCTTCACTACCCTCCGCAATCTCTCACCCAGTGCTTATCAGAATATTGAATGGACGACCTATATACCCCACTTCTAGGAGGTGTTACATGATGTCGTGTGTCATCTTAGTTAGCGTCTTGCTCGATTTGCCATTATGTCAAGTGTAGTGACAGTTTTTTTTTGTATTCGTTTTACTCAAACAATCCATTTTATTGCGAATGGTGTACGTCTACAGTCCACAGCACTGGATACATCTCAGTCCAAGAATCGTCTCAAGCCCCAAAACGAATTGCCATTGTGGTGACAAAACCTTGTAGCTTTTGGGAACGTCCAGGCGAGCACTAGCGCCATCTCATCATCATAACTCGTGGCTGCTCGTCACACCCTACACAATGTGGATCAGGTCCCCGTGCTTCCACCGGGAGAGACCTTAGTTCGGCCTTTCTCGGTCTACATTCCGGTTTGCTTATACTCACTTTGGCTCCGCGTTCTTTGACCCTCTAATTTCGTATTCGCAACAGGACGCATTGTCTCCATTGTCTTTATACCGCCACCATGCCAAAAGAAGCTTGCTCAAAGGCGCCTCTGACCCTACCAACAATTCTGGGATGACCCGCCTTTGCTCTGCCCCATGAACGAACCCCAGCTCTCACACCAAATCAGTGACCTGGCGGGATCCAAGCGTCCCCACTGTATCCGCAAGGTGGGTCATCCCAGGACCGTTGGTGGTGTCAGAGGCGCATATTATCAATAATGAGGCCAGAGAAGAGTACTGGCATTTATCGGCATTGACACAAGAAGTATTATGCAATAGGGAACAGATTGGCATGGTGGTGGTATGAAGACAATGAAGACAATGGGTCCTGTTGCGAATACGGAATTAGAAGGTCAAAGAATGTGGAGTACAAAGTGAGTAAATCTACTAGAGAAGGCTCTTGCTACACCATACACCTGGTGGAATGGTTTATGCTGTTTTGGAAGGAGCAAAAGGTATCGACAAACGTGGTCAACGTCGAGCTAGAATGGTGTCTTCGAGTTTGGGCAATGTACAATCACGTCTACCTCGTGGCATAGATGTGCTGGAAAGAACTTAGCTTCGGGTTCTGGTTCATGTTCGGGTTTGGGGATCAGTGTGAGCATTGGATCAAATGCATCAGAAAGCAAGTCAAGTTCTGACCGGCAACAACAATGGAGAATGGCACCACACTGCATAGTTTGGATGACACACTTCACATAGCGTCGATGGCCTCATCACTGAATTTCATTACCATCAACTCCGGCGAAGTTGGAAAACTTAACCGTACGATTTCGAGAAAGGGAAGGAGGGCAGGAAGATAAATGTTTACCACTGTCACCTCTTTGACCAATTTTAGTGGTCCCGTGGTGGCAACATTTCGAGAGTGATGAGTCTGGAACATTTACAGTTCCACAAAGGATCGCGAATAGTGGATCGACAAGCAGTCCCTGTTCCCTCCGTTCCACCAAAATTTGAGTTTGCAAGGTCTGAAATGGGCTCAACGACTCGTTATATATGCCTGAGAATTTCTGGTGGCATTGAGACTACAGAACCAGGTCGAACTCACGCACTGATGGGATTTTCCACGTCTCCATTGACTACTATATGTGCTAGACAAGAAGTGGCGATGGTGTGGGGTGTTTCTGCTGGACTGGGAATTGGAGCAAGGTCTAGGATGCGTGGTATACCCAATTCACCAACAAGGCCTATCACCTATTATTACTAGCACAGACTGACTGATATGCATGCCACATTCATTTGCATCTGTAAAGGACCTGCCGAGAGGCAGGTACGCTTTCTTGGGAAACGTGACAAGTCATGAGATTAGAATAGGTAGTTCCCAGCGAGACCATGTAGGCTCCCTCGTCCACCTCATTCGCGTTCGACTCGACAGAAATCCCCTAGACGACTTTCCTTTTTATTTTTCACCCACCCACCTCAACCCTTCTCCCTTAGTGTCATACCACACAGTCAAGAAAATCACACCAAGCCAACAAACCGCGCAGTGACCCTCGAAGAGACATTCTTTGGGGCAACCCGTCTACGTCCTCTCCTCGGGCTCACACCCTGGCCAATATCGAAATCTCTCCCTCTTTGAGATTCCAATTCACCACTCCCAAAGACTTTGCACGGTTTGCTTAACGACACAAACAATAGATTACTTTCCCTTAAGTGTCACCCCATCCCAAGACGTTCGTTCTTCGTGTTACACATGCGCTGAGTTTCTTGCTATTCAATTAATGCCTATAATTGGATGAAATGGACTGGGCTTCGTTCACGATTTTGTATTAATGTAATTTTGACAACTGTTACGAAGGGGTTGAACAAAACGCTTGGAAATCATTAGGTGAACGACTGTCCGGTATCCGACCGCCAGCAACCTAAGTATTTGATCTTGGTGTACGTGTCGTTTTCTGACTGTTTCCGGGTTTTATGGGTCCTGGTGAGAGTATCGAGGGAACCACTGGCTGGCTTTCACCCAGGGATAGTACATTGTCGACTTCTTCTATGATCAGAAGGTCTTTTGTGGAACCGGAGCGGGGTCCATGGACGATAGGGCTACAAACGGCTATGGTGTGGGGTTAAAGAAGACGGCACATATGGGTGGGTCATAGACGGAGTAGCAAGGGCAGATAGGGAGCAGGTCAGCGCAAAGGTTGTTATACGGACTCCTGGTCTACTTTAATCCCATTCCAACACATGTACACAGCAACTTCTTCATCAAGAGTTGGCGGTTCGAGTGTTTGCCTCGTTGCCCAGTAAATCCTGGCTGCTAGACGTTGGAGTTTATTTCGGAAGGCGTTGCCAAACATCGCACGACCTTTCCATCCAACTCTAGGTGAACCGGTTGACCCACACAACTCTCTCATCTCTATTAATATTCCTGGTGCACCCTCTGGTTTCCCTCGAGGCACCCTAATTCCAGACACACCTCCCCACCACCACCCCCTGAACTGCATCATTTGTACTAAGCTCGAGGAGCACCCTTCCATCTGCTAAGCCAATTATAGTCAGAAGTACACCATAGTCCAGGAAATGCAGCTGGGCTCTAATACGTTTGGTAATTCTTGTGAAGACTTGAACCCTGTTTGATCCGAGAGATTGGGTTGTACTTTATTGCGTTGCTGTGGCGAGTATAGTGCCACCTTGCAGGGGCCCCATGGATGAACAGGGCTGGATGTCCTATGTCAGATCATGCTGAGCAGACCTGCCTCATACCCAAAAGGGGGTGGAATAGAAGCCTGACTCCCACCTAAATTCTGAAGGAATGAAGCGGATAGTTGGGTTGGCTGTATGGCCTCGGAAACCGTGGTACAGGCAAGTTTTCTGTGTCCTGTTCTTCTGGTGCTCTTGCACAGGTTTTATCTGGTTACGGTAGTTGCCTTTGTCATTTATTTTTAATCACTCATTATCAGACACAGAAGAGCATGAAACACAGCAAAATGAGGTGGACCTTGATGTATTTTACAGCTTTGAAGTGAGTTTTTCATGCGACTGCCGCAGCTATTCGATCCTCATGTTTGATGTTCAATCAGTGTGCCTTATCGACTGTCAGTTGTCCTTACTCCCCGTACTGGGTGTTTTGATCACTCAGTCTCATCCGAGTCAAATGTCAGTCAACACTGATGATGGCATAGCAGTTGACAGATGCATAAAATAATGATGAAGGATTGAATCTACTGTGCCACAAGTTTACAGAACCAGGTGAGCTGGCTAATATTGGGTACCAATATGTCAGAAGATCGGAGATGCTCACAGAGTCATGTTCATTACTATCCCAGGGATCAATTAATGTCCAACAGATTTTATGTGTAAATATCACTCCAGAATCCTTGACCACAAAGGTTTTAATCATGTCATAGCAGAAATTTATTTTCTAGAACAATCACTCTGCACTGTTGTGCCACTAAACTTCTGCATGTCTGCCAGCCAACTTTATGCTTGGAACACATGCAGACCTCAGGGGTATATAATGTAGAAGTCTGTGATACCTTGTCTTACCCTGCCTGTCTTTTTGTTTACCATCCCTATGCTCATACTGTTACGGATTTGGCTACTAAGGGCAATCAAAGAGGATGCGACCTCTAGGGTATGGCCTTAATACCTATCTCAGCCAAGTAACTGGATAAGCAAACTGTCATTACTCAACCAAGAAATGGGAATCCCATTTATCTCATAGCTCTGAGTAATGAGGGTGAGTAGAGAATAAGCAGTTAAGCAATCTTCTATTGATTGACAGCAACTATCAACGGAAACTCTTCTTGGCCAATCAAGAAGGCTATCCCTGTTACAACCTTAGTCTAAGACTCAGGTTGCAAGTCTTTGGATAAAGACAAGAAAGTGGAGAGAAGAGTAAGGTATGATACGATTGGTAAAGTGTAAGGAATACATCAAGTATTACTACACTTTATATACTAATGGTGAGAGCTAAGAATAAAGGAACAAGGTAAAGGAGTCATAGAGATGAATAGAATGAGTCAGAGGGGGTACAGCCATAAGGGATAAAACAAAGGGGTGAAACAGATACATAAAAATGATGAATGTGACAGGCACATGATAGGAATGTACTGTCTATCTATAGTTCATAACAATCCCTGTAGAAGATCAAAGCTTAAGCTTTGACTTCCTAATACAGTTGACTATTTATACTAACTACTTCTTTTCTATAAATACTACAGAGTATAGATAACGAGACTGAAACACGTTTTACAATGTAAAACTGATAGATATGAAACTCAAGGTGAAACACTACTAAGAATAAATGTGAAACTGATAAAGATGAAACAGCTAAACATAGAACAAAGTGAAACTGATGACAGTGAAACAGATGAGTGCTTACTCATCCTCAGAGCTCTCAGATGATGATGATGGGGATTCATCGGAACAGCTGCAGTCACAAGACATGCAGAACAAAGTAGTAGAAGGCAATAATGATGATAGTGGTGATGGAAGAACTGCATCCATAGGATGATTGGAGTTGGATGATAGGGACGACGCAGATACAATTGGTTCTTTGGAGAGATAGGACTCGGGTGACTCAACAAAGGCTCAAGTAGATTGCAATAGTGGATGGGGGGAATTGTTGCTATCACTACTGGGTACAGCAGGTTTGTTGTCTGGTGATAAGTCTCTAGGTCATATTTCTATGCAATAGATTCCATTGGTGATTTGTTAGTGAATGAGCACTTCAAGTGCTGGACCACAAGTGTACATGTAGGGGTAGATGTACTGCATAGTTTCTTTAGTAGTTGGTCGTGCTTTCCAACCGTTATTCCAGGTGCTGTAGAGGTTGTTTTCAATGGTGCATAAGTAGAGTCCATTAGTGTTGCATACATGTAAGTATGGTGCATATTTCCAGGCTAGTCAAAGTAGAGAGTCAATGGTGGCGTCATTGGATCATAGTGGTGGGACAAGTGGTATTGCTTCTGGAAACTTGTCGTAACCTCTGACATAGGTTTGAGGTTTGGACATAACATTATTCTCTTTGTTAGTAATGAATTCCATTTCGTTACATTCAATCTTGGGTGGTCGGTAGTAAGGACTGTCCTCAGGGAGTTCTTCTACTCCATATAGTTTGACGGGTCAGTATCTAATGTGATTGGCTACTTCCAATATCTGAGAAGGGATCCTTGTAATGGCTTTCATCCTGGTAGGGTGGTAAGGTTGAGGTGGCAGATAGTAGAGGGGGCAAGATGCCACTTTGGGTCCTGGTGGTAGCAGTCCTGGAGTACTAGTGTCCATTGGGATGGGGAGGCCCGAGCCTAATAGTATGATAGCTTCAAGTACTTGCTCCATTTCTGGAACTGTAAACATGGCTGATGACCTCATCGAGTCGATTGTATAGTTCTTGCATGTCAGGATCCAGCCATTGGGTTTGATAAGCCAGAGTGGTAGTTTGGCCATATCGTTGATCATAGTTGGATCAGCTTTGTAGTACAAGTTGAGTATTTCGAGATTGGGTGCTTCATATGGGCTGCCTATGAACTTGTGGAGTTGGGTTAATTGTTGCTGCAGCATAGGAAATCTGGCAGGGTCTTTCATTTTCACAGTCATGATACTGGTGACAATCTCAGATAGCCCAGTAATAGTTGAGTGGAACTGCAGGTGGTTCATGCTCATATTGAGGTAGGTCATGATGTGCAGAGTGGCCTTGGACAGACACAGGTTCGACGAGTCTATGCTCCATTTGGGCATCAGTCTGAACCGGAGTTGATTGATGAGTCAGATTGCCATCATTAGTGGCATCATGGAAAGGAAGGCCTTGAGGGATTCTTGATGTGGGATATATGGGGTGAGGCTCTGGTGGAGGTTCTTGAGACTGGTCATTGTTTCGAGTGGGTAGTTGGGGAATGTCAGGAGTCAATAAAGGGCTGCCTTGGCTGTGTGCACTAAGGGTAGTGCTGATTGAGCAACAGAGAAGTTGATAGGAGTGTTGGATGCATTGCAAATCCTCATATACTCCATTAGGTAGAGTGCAGCTAGTAAGGATGTTGTAGCTTTGTTGTATGGCATAGGTGTATTGACTAAGCATTTGCATATTATGAAAGCAAGCAGCAAGCGAATTCCTGTATTGGTCACAATGGGCAACAGATGTGTTATCTCCTTGTATATTGGGGTGGTGATTGGATAGTCATCTTTTGATAGTGTTTCAAAGTTGTAGGCAGGCAGTGTCACATGCGGATTTGATATCAAGTAGGGGAGGGATGGTATGCGGCTGTAATCCAATGGGCTGGATAAATTCCTCATTGTTGAGGGTGATGAAATACTTGGGCAATGAGTGGAGGATATCATTAAGGTCTGGCAATACAGGTGGTCCATTGATGATGTTGGCAGTGATTTTGGTAGTATTGATAACAGTAGCTGTGGTGGCTGGTGCTGAGGCTGGGTGGGTATTGGAAGTGTTGAGAGACATGGGGAGTTCAGATGTTATGAGCTCTTTTATAGGCTTCGAGTATATCCTTCGTATTTTGGAGGTTTGATGCAGGTTCCCATGAATTTTCAGAAGTGTGGTAGCCTTTCCACTTGATTAGGTATCTGAAACAATTATTTATCCTTTTATAGTAAAGAATGGCCCTAACTTCATATTCTTCTTGATCATCAACAAGGAAAGGGAGGAGTTAAGACATTATGTCATCCATAGATCGTGTTTTTGATTGTAGGGGTAAGGAGAGAGGCATAAAACTTATTATAGATCTTCCATGTTTCAGGTAATTTTAGCTGAAACACAATGGGTAAGATCTTCTTGATGATTGTGAAAGGTCCTTCCCTTCTTTGGGTGATTTTCCTATTTGCAAAGTTTATTGGCAGGTGTTTGTTTTCTAACCAAACTTTATTCCCTTCGTTAAAGTTTGGTAATCTATAATTTGCAGTTCATTTGGCCATGATTTCACGGACATGGTTGTGTGCTTCGAGGGCTCGATGTTAAGCATTAGATAGCTTCTTGAGGCGATCCTTGGTGGCAGTGATGTTTGTTGATTCCAGAGTAGTGGGAAATGATTTTGGTGCATAGCCATAGAGTAGCTGGAAAGGTGACTCCTTTTGTCTAGTATGGGGGCAGTTGTTATGAGCAAATTCGTAGAATGAGAGGAACTTTGCCCAATCGTTTGGTTGAGCTGAAGTGGCAAGTACTAAATATAGCTCGATTTCCTGATTGATCCATTCAGTTGATCCGTCAGTTTGTGGGTGATAGGCTGTTAAATAGGCAGGGTCGATGTTAAGTAGTTTATAGAATTCTTGCATCACTTTGGTGGTAAATTGCAGATCTCAGTTGGAGATGATTTTGTCAGGTATGCCATATTTGGCAAAGAGGTGGTCAACCAATAGTTGTGCAATCTGTTGTGCATCGGTGCTTTTGGTAGTTGGCACTAGAATTATCCCCTTCAATAATCCATGGTCCACTATGGATAAAATACAATCATATCCTCGGGACAGGGGGATATCAGTGATAAGGTCCATTGATATCTGGGAAAATGGACAGGTCGACTTGGGTGCAGGAATAGGTTGTAGTGGTGGTTTTGTTAGGTGATGGTTAATCTTGAATTGCTGGTACTTTGGACATCCAGCAACATACTCGTGGACATAGTCCTTGATTCCTGGCCAATAGGTGTAATCCAGCATCTTGGATAAGGTAGTTGCTGCTCCTGGGTGGAGGTTTGGTAAGGCATCGTGGGTACATTCAGTGATCCAGTGCTTCAATCCAGGGTCATTTGGAATGATAACTCAGTTGGCATTGTGTGGGAGATCATCATTGGATATCTCATCAAGGTCAGGGTCAATCATATCATGATGTTGACGTACTTTGTCAAGATCAGCCTCAGTGAGGAGGTATACTATGGTACCGTCGAATATAGTCACTTCCTGGTTGTCTTTGTCATTGGGAGTGTGGTTGGGTTGTCGTGATAATGCATCAGCTGGGCTGTTCTTTCAGCCAGGTATATGCTTAACCTTCAACTGATGTTTGAAGCATTCCATATAGGCTACCAAATAGGCTTGGCATTGATTAAGGGTTTGGGGTTCCTTAATTCAGGATAAGTTCTCGTGATCACTCCATACAGTGAATTCATGTTTGGCTCCTTCCAAATGGTGGCACCATTCCTTTAAGGCTTGTATGATAGCTAGCCATTCTTGCTCTGAGCAATGGTAGTTTTGTTCTGTCGAGTTGAATGCTCTGGAGATAAAGGCAATTGGGTGCTTTACTCCATTATCATTGTGTTGGGTGAGGACAGCTCCTGAGGCATATATGGAGGTATTGGTTTCAATTTCAAAGGGTTTATCAGGATCTGGCACAATCAAAATAGGCTTCTCCATGAAGCGTTTCTTCAGATCTTCGAAGGCAGCTTGATGCTCATTGGTCCAGTGGAATTTAACATTCTTGGACATGAGGGAGTTTAGCGGTGCAGTATGTCATGCATAATTCTTGATGAATCTTCTGTAGAAGTTGCAGAATCCAATAAATTTTCGCACATTGTGGGTCATTTTGGGTATTGGCCAATTCTTGATTCCTTCAAGTTTGGCTGCATCCATTTTAATGGATGATGGGAAGATTACAGCACCAAGGTACTTGAGGCATTGTTTCTCGAATTCACATTTCTTGGGCTTGAGAAATAGGTCATGTTCACAAAGTAGTTTTAATACTTCACAGGTAAGGTGTCAGAGTTCTTCTTGTGTTTTGGCATGTATGAGAATATCATCCATGTATACAAGGACTCCTCCTTTGTCAATCAAGGGGTGGAATATATGGTCTATCATGGATTAGAAAGTGGTTAGGGAGTTGCACATCCCAAAGAACATCACAGTTGGCTCATATAGGCCTTTTGGTGTTCTGAATGTGGCTTTCCATTCATCGCCTTTTCGGATGTGATATTGTTGTATCTGGCACATACATCAAGTTTGGTAAACCAATTTGATCCTTTAAGTTTGTCAAGTAGTGACAAAATGAGTGGGATCAGGTATACATTCTTGATGGTATGACTATTGAGATATTGATAGTCTTGACATAGGTGGAGTTTTCCATCTTTCTTCCCTATGAAGAAGAAAGGTGAGGCCATAGGTGATTTCGATCATTGAATGTAACCTTTGGCTAGGTTCTCCTTGATGAATTTATTGAGTTCATTGGTCTCTTGGAGAGATAGTTGATAAGTAGGTCCAGCTTTTGGTTCAAAAGATTCTTTTATCTTGATTTTGTGATCCCATGGTCAAGTGGGTAGATATCTTGAAGCAGCTTGTTCACTGAATATATTGAGATAGTCATGAAAATTGGCTGGTACAATTTTCAGAGGGTCAGTCTCTTTCTTCTCTCCATATTGCTGGGCAATAAACTGGGAGGCATTGGCTTTGAAGTTTATTTCTTCAAATGTGGCAGGTTCAAGGTAGATGTGGTTCACTTGTTTGGCTTCATTTGCACTGTCATCCATGGAGGTGACAAGGCAGTTGAGCTGAGGGTTGTCAATAAATGGGGTTCTCCATTTCATAGTTTTCCTTGACCAATCAACTTCTGGGTTGAATTGCAATAGCCAGGGCATTCCTAAGATTAGGCATGGCATTCCTAGTCCAATGATTCTTGGTTTCAGAATCATTTGTTGTCTATCTATGGTGAGTCTAAGGACAGTATCATAGGTGGCTTGTCCTTGTCCATTGGTGGTTCCATTGGCATTAAGGATGGTGACTGGTGTGTCAAGTGGACAGGTTGGTAGGTTCCATCATTCTACAAGAGATGGGTCAATGTAATTTCTGGCTGCTCCTGAATCTAGGAGGGTAAGGTGTTCAGTAGTTGTGCTAGGTAAGTGGACAGTAGTTGGAACATAGATAGTATTGTTCTTTGGAACAATGTTAATGGTGGTGATTTGTTCAGTATCAGGTTTGTGAAGTGGCTTGGGTCAGGGGTAGTTATTGTGTTGTGGCATTGAATAAGAAATCTGTGGTTTCTTTATAGTTTGAGATCTAGACACAGTAGCTAGTCTCTTCAGACAAAAGACTTGATTAGGTTTTCATTAGGATGACTATCTGCAATGTTGAAGAGTTCCTCTATCTCTTCATTGGAGGTGTCTTCCATTACATTCACGATTCAGGTAGACTTGAATTGTTGCTTGCTTCAGTCGAAGCATTTGGACTTGTAAGCAGCATTCTTGGACATGCTGGCATGGTTGCTTCATTGTGGGAAATTTCTGGAGAAATGTCCAGTGGATTTGCATGTGAAACATTTTTGTTTGTTGTATAACTTCCAGAGTTTGGGTGATAAGATAGCATTGAGTTGGGCTGTAGCAGGTTTTGTGGCCATGCAGGTGACTTGCTGGGTAGTTGCATTCAAATATTCATCATCATCTAATGATGCTTCTTCCTCAGATTCTTCTTGTTTTTCATTAGATCCTTCTCCCATTAGGTAAAGATTATTGAGCTGCTACTTGGGGATGTGGTTGATGTTCATGGGACTATAGCTTGGGGGGTTACTGCTTCTTTGAGTCAGCTCGCAAGGTCTTGCATAAGACATCGAACTTGATGCTTTCAGAGTGCAATATTTCGAGTGATGGGAGGTATGTCATACTAAGTGATAATGTTCTGTTGAGCTAAAATTCTGTTGTAGGTATGCTATTGTTGCTGCATTTTGTGTGGCTGTGTACCAAGCATTGATGTTGTTCAGGGTGGGGTTCTGACTGTAGATAAGCCTTTTGTAATATGGATCCAGTCCTTTAATGAAGAATGTGATTTTGGTCTCTGCATGGGTGATTTCAGCTTGGGTACACATATTCTTGAATTGCTCAACATAGACTGTGGTGGGTTGTCCATTCTGGGTGACATTAGATAGTTGATCAATGGTGACAAGGGTGTTGTTTGTGGGTAGAAACAAAGTGTCAAGTTCTGTGAGAAACTGTTCGATAGTCTGAGTAGGGCTGAAGATATTGTTGGTGGTGTGTGAGATGGTGTAGACTTGTTTCCATTTTCTGGCCAATCCTTCCATGCTAAGGAGGACATACATGATTTTGGACTTGTCATTTGGTGGATTGTTGGGCTGTGATGCAAAGTAGATCTGGAGGTTCTGCTTCTGGTTGAGATAGTCAAGCAGGTCACCATAGAAAACAGCGGGCTTTGGGAGCTTGGGGTCTGGCATGTTTGATCCTGTGGGTGAGTTTGGTAGTGAGCTTGCTAGGGAGTTTGATAGGGATAATTGCCAGGTTTGTGGCTATTGGGTTGTCCTGAGTATAATTGGAAGTCCTGGTGTTCTGGTCATCTGCTGGTAGGTACTGGCAGGTATCACTGGTTGGGTT
This sequence comes from Chlorophyllum brunneum, assembly GCA_963576785.1. NCBI lineage: Eukaryota > Fungi > Basidiomycota > Agaricomycetes > Agaricales > Agaricaceae > Chlorophyllum > Chlorophyllum brunneum. Next base: position 1,966,169 of record OY756150.1, read on the forward strand.
GTCTGGTAGCTGGTTGACTGAGAGTTGGTTGTCTGGCTGGTCTGACTTCATTGAGGTTCCCTTTCTCTTTGTTCTTGGAGTAGCTGGAAGGCTCCAGCAAGTGGGTTTGGTAAGTTTAATATGTTGTCATTGAATTTGTATTGGGACTCAAGTTCTGGTGTCTGGGGTGGTGGCTCTTCAGAGTACTCACTTCCATGTTCGGAGTGCTCGGAGTTGTCTGAGTGTTCAGACTCGGTAGAGACGGTTTCTCTGTACTATTGGTTGGACTACTGGGATTGCTGGGATTGCTGTGATTGTTGTCTTGAGATCACTTGTTGTGCCCAGTCAGATTGCATGTAAACAGGTGTCTGATAAGACTCTGAACTCTGTCTTGGGGCAGGTTCACTGGTTCTAATCCTACTAGCTATGGTGCTAGTCAAGAGTCATTCAAAGGGTTGGGAAGTGGTCAAGGTGGACCATTGGATGGAGGCTGGTGGGGAATATTGAACTGGTTCTGGGTTTTTCCAGGAAGTTTGTTGAGTAGGCTCAACACTGTAAGGCTCTGCAGCCTTGGATTGCAATTTAGTCCTGTAGACTGGAGGTGCAGGTAGAGTAGTCTCCTTTTGCTTCATGTAACATTGGAGTTATTCAATCTTGACCGAGTTGCACCTTTATCTGACCAACAATTATTTGCGACTTCTTCCTGTACTTCCTGGGAATACACAACAGGTTTTGAGGGTATCCTCTACTAAGTGCTCTCACTTTTTGAGGGAATCCATTACTGGTGTAACAGTGACAAGACATGATGCATCTTCATGGTTGCTAGTATCATCTGGCTGACTAGATGGCAGCCGCTCAGTTTAGCTTCTCTATGGATGGCTTCTCCATAGCCTAGTGGTTGTAACCTTCCATTCCTTCTGGATCTTCTTTCAACTGGAGTACTTCTCAATGGGAATCCAGAGACATGATGTGTGGCAGGCAAGTTTCTCTTTTTCTCAAGGAGGAAACCACAAAGTCAGTCAATAGTGTATGTTCTATGAGCGGGTCCTTGTGCTTAGCCCTACTAACTTGAGGGGTACTCCAGGTACTGGCAAGTGCAGTGTGGGTCCTATGTGACTGATAGTAACTACGGTCCTATGCAGCAGATAGGCACTGTGTACAACTCTTCTCAGCTTCCTGTAACAGTGACAATAGCAATGATGCAGGAAGATGTTATCCTTGTTCAGTGACAACAGCAATAATGCAGATAATACTGGGGTTCTTGTTCTCTATGCCAAAATGACTCAGTGGAAGCTTTGATCTATTGTTATGGATTCAGCTACTAAGAGCAATCAAAGAGGATGCAACCTCTAGGATATGGCCTTAATACCTATCTCAGCCAAGTAACCGGATAAGCAAATGTTATCAAACTGTTGTTACTCAACCAAGAAATGGGAATCCTGTTTATCTCATAGCTCTGAGTGATGAGGGTGAGTAGAGAATAAGCAGTTAAGCAATCTTCTATTGATTGACAGCAACTGTCAATGGAAACTCTTCTTGGGCAATCAAGAAGGCTATCCCTGTAGAAGATCAAAGCTTAAGCTTTGACTTCCTAATACAGTTGGCTATTTATACTAACTCCTTCTTTTCTATAAATACTATGGAGTATAGATAATGAGACTGAAAATGTTTCACAATGTGAAACTGATAGATATGAAACTCAAGGTGAAACACTACTAAGGATAAATGTGAAACTGATAAAGATGAAACAGCTAAACATAGAGCGAAGTGAAACTGATGATGGTGAAACAGATGAGTGCTTACTCATACTCAGAGATCTCAGATGACAATGATGGAGATTCATTGGAACAGCTGCAGTCACAAGATATGCAGAACAAAGTGGTAGAAGGCAATAATGATGATGGTGGTGATGGAAGAACTGCATCCATAGGTTGATTGGAGTTGGATAATAGGGATGATATAGATGCGATTGGTTCTTTGGAGAGGTAGGACTCAGGTGACTCGACAAAGGCTTGAGTAGATTGCAATAGCAGATGGGGAGAATTGTCACTGTCACTATGGGTTTGTCATCTGGTGATAAGTCTCTAGGTCACATTTCTATGCAATAGATTCCATTAGCGATTTGTTAGTGGATGAGCACTTCGAGCACTGGACTGTGAGTGTACATGTAGGGGTGGATGTACTGCATAGTTTCTTCAGTAGTTGGTCGTGCTTTCCAACCATTATTCCAGACACCATAGAGGTCGTTCTTGATAGTACATAAGTAGAGTCCATCAGTGTCACATACATGTAAGTATGGTGCATATTTCCAGGCTAGTCAGAGTAGAGAATTGATAATGGTATCATTGGATCATGGTGGTGGGACAAGTAGTATTGCTTCTGGAAACTTGTCATAACCTCTGACATAGGTTCAAGGTTTGGACATAACAACAATACTCCCAGACAAACTTTTTTCTCTTCCACTATTCACTGCATTTGAGTGTGAAAGCCAGTGGCACCATGCCAGTAGGCTGGGGATAATTGTTCACTTTCAACACAACTATTATTGCTACTATTGGACATTGGACATTAGACACTAGACTCATTGGACATTATATCATGACCTATTGGACATTATATCTGGATTCATTGGACATTGTATCTGGATTCATTGGATATTATATCTGGATTCATTGGACACTACACATATGATACTACCAATTCTTTGCTACTTTGACACGTCATTATATATCCACCACTTTCTAACACAATTCAAAGTATAGGATATCTGTTTAATACTTATCCTCTAGATCCCCCATTTATCCAAGACCTATTTGAGGAATGCTTGGTTTATTCCACACATCTCCCAGCACAACAAGAAGGCCAATGAGGTTGATCAGGAATCATACTAGGAATGGAAGGTGACACAATTCCCTTTTACATCCCTAACCCAATCTGCCAAAAATTCAAGGTCAGGAACTGGACCTCACATGTCCTACTCAACTTCCTAACTGATAGATACTGCTCTACAGGGAGCTCATCCAGAGCTCTAGAGAAGTGGTATTCATTTTACAAAGTCAGAGAGTCCATCTTCCCAGTAGAACAGATACTCCCAGATGAGGAAGAATACAGATTAAACTTTGATGAATGACAACAGGCTTGGTCCTGCTTACTCTCCTTGTTGATTAAATACATTCCCAATATATATGACTACTGGAAAGTACACTATGAGTGAATTCTCCTCAGCCTAACCTAAGCATTAAACTGGAACGTGTGGCTTACCTACAACATCAAGTTTAGAAAGCAATTAATCCACAAAAGGATCAACCCATGAGTTCTTAGCCAAACCATTTGGGCCATAGCAGAGTCAAGAGTCTGTGAGGTCCATTTGATGAGAAGTATTGAAGAACAGATAAAATTCTCCACCCCAAGAGCCTCCAATTCCCCAAACAATCAACAAGGCTCATTGTTTCCATGGCCCTTTCAGGGAAAAACAGGGAAGAAATCAGGGAGATGCTTCATTTGTGGAGACAGATCAGGTCACCACTTTGGGAAGACCTGTACTGCAACATGTCTCATCAACAGAAAACCATGTATCCTCCTTACACACACGAGTGATGGGAAGTGGAGAGATGCCCAAGGAAACACTCTCTGCTTTGGGTGGAATGGTGTTAAGGGCTACAGGTTTGGAACTCTGTGCAACCATAGGAAACACATTTGTTCCTTATGTGCTCTACTAGAACATGGAGCACAAACCTGCAATTCCCTATGAATTGCTCCCAGTACTCACCCCACTTATTGCAGATGCTTGGGAACACAAACTCCAGTTATTAAACCTATACATTAAATTTTCTGATATGTGATCAAGTCTCAGAAATGGTTTCGACATGGGCACCCAGTTAAAGCCAACAATTACTTACACTCCCCCTAATCATAAATCAGCATTACTTAACCTGAACACTATAGAAAATCACATAAGGAAGGAAACCTCTAATGGATAATATACAGGTTCTTTCTCAAGATCATGGCTCAAATTATTAATAGGCCTATTTCACTCTTCTCCCCTTGGTACCACTCCAAAATTGGATACTCCCAGTGACTTCAGAATAATCCAGGACCTATCCTACCATTCTCTTCTTTGACTCGTACCACCACCATTGATTTCACAAAAGTTGATTACACAGTATTAGTCTATAGTACTAGGATACACAATGCCTGCGTTATGTTCAAATCTCTCTCCTAGAGAGCCCATGCCCAACAGCGATGGGAAAATCTTCGGGAACACAACACATGTTCCACCCCCTTCCATCTTTGTGGCCCCTCCGGCTCTACCACCCCCCGGCATCCTGTTCCCTAGGATGCCAACTATGACTAGGCCGTTTGTGCCCACAGACCAAGCCTACAGTGACACTATTCTCCCATCGGTCCAAAGCAGTAGGCTGACCACACCTACTTCGGTCACCTCAAACCCCCTCCAGGGCGAAGGAGACCGTACTATCTACCATGTCTCCAAACAGACAAGAATCAGCGGAGACCAATACTACTTGGGAGAGAACTGGGCTGAGCAAGTCAAAGAAGAGCTCATGCCCAAGAAGAAAGTCCAAGTTGAAGAAGACGAAGACGAAACCCAAGAGGACCAAAGAGAAGGTCCTGAAGAATTCTACGAGGATGCTGTAAAAGAGGTCAGCAAGATTTCAGAGTGGGTGAAAGCCTGCAGTACCTACAATATGAGCGGCAATGAAGGGCTGGTGTTCGGGCAAGCTTTCACGGAATTGACGGAGACCTTGAGTAAGGTGGGATGGCTTAAGGTAGCGGTCAATGAGAAGAAAGGTGATCTCCAAGGATGGTTGGGGAAAAACTTTGGTAAGTGCACTACCGTTCATGCTGAGGAAACCCCACAGCTTGACGTTGCACACCCCCCCTGTGTGGCCTCCAAAGGCCCGATGCGCAAACCTGATGATGTCCACATGGAGGTCATCGAACACATTGTCACCCCGGGTATCACTGGTGGCAATGACGTCACTCATTCGGGTATCTCCGATGATGACGTTCAAATGATCTCTGAAGCAGAGTTCAAGGCTGTGGCTCATGGGAAAAAGAAGCGAGCCAGGAAGCCGAGAACTCCGGCTCCAAGAACCCCGGGGCCGACTACTGCGCCTACTAAGACTGCACCTACCAAGGCTGCCCCCACCGCTGTGCCTGCAAAGGCCATCAAAACTCCGGATCCTGCGCCCAATGGTAAGGGAACCAAAGCTAACCCCCAGGAAGGAACGAAATCCTCCTATGCTACAATAGCAGCAAAAAAGGCCCCCTCCAATGCCGCCTCCTCCACCAATGCTCGGGATCCTCTCAAACTCTTAGAGTTTGCAAGCGAATTCCCCGAACTTTCTAATGAGAAGATTGTGGCGATGTATGACGCCGCCTACTTGCCCTCCGCCTCCCCTGCGAATAAGAAGCCGGCCAAAAAAGCTGGTACTGTTCGTTCCACCCTCAATGGTCCCTTGCGAAAGCAGGTGATCATTCCCCTCCTCACGGGTCCTGCCGTCACCAACTTCGGGGCCATTATAGACTCTCTCAATGCATGCCTGATCGCAGAGAAGTCCAAAACAAGGGTTATTGCTGCCTCGCAGGGTAAGCTGGGCCTTATGGTCCACACCTCAGAGGTCTTAACCCCCACGGAGCTCGATGTAGTCAAAGCGTGGCTCAAAGAGAAGTTTGGAGGGATCACTACGGGTGATGCTACCCTCCCCAAGTCCAAGTCGTTCGTGAAAGTCACGGACATAAGTTACATCACCCCCTGAGGACAGATCCTCACCGAGGCCGATGTGGTCTCCAGTGTCCGGAGTTCGATCCACTCCGACGCCATCCAATTCGCATCGCAACCACATGTACAATGCAACTCAAAACATTTGGACACCTGTACGGTGTGGTTTGAAATCTGGGACTCGAAGGTGGGGACCAACATCGCGAAAATCAAGGACAAGTTCCTCAACATCTATGGAGGGCTTTTCTGCATCAGGAGGGCCACAGCCAACCCGGGAGTCCCGTTCTGCTCCAAGTGTTGCAGATGGGGCCACCCCCTTGTCCAATACTGAGCGAGGCTCTTCACATGCGCTCATTGCAAAGGACCACATGCCACCACCAACCACCGATCGTTCGCCCACTGTTGCAAGGGCAATGATAAGGCTACTCCGCCTATCGTGGCTACCCCCTCCGGAGAACCATGCCCCCACAAGGCGACGTGCTCCAACTGTGGCAAGGACCACCTCGCTACTGACCGCAAATGTCAGTTTTGGAAAAAGCAATTTGACCATGACTGGCATGCAAACAAGGTGCTCGAACTACGAGCGAACAAAGGAGTTCTGTCACCTGCCTCCTCACCATCCCGGGCTAGTCGAAGCCAGACTACCCCCCCTCAATGAATAATGTCCCCGACGAGCAAGACAGGCCTCCTCGCTCACTCCTGAGTGAGTTGAAGGTCTGCTCTCACAACGTAGGAAGATCGTATGGAGTGATGGAGACAGTCCTTGTGTGTAGAGGTGATGTCAACCTCCTCCTCATACAAGAACCCCCTTGGAGGTACCTCCGAGACATCCCCTCATCTGTCTCTAATGACGGATCACCCCTCGTAGGAGGCCCAGTTCACCCGGATTGGATGCTCCTCTCATACCCAATCATTGCCAAAGAAGTCCTTCAAGTGGGACACCAACAATACCCTCAACGTACGGTCAACATGGAACACCGTACCACTCCGTGAGTCCTCGCCTTTGCTCATAAAAGGCTGAAATGACTCCGACCTTCCATCCGAAGAGACGTAATCGACCATCGAGACCTCCTGTGTATATCTCTATATGTGGGAGGAGAAGAATTACTGCTGCTGAACATCTATAATGACAGCCGTAACACTGCGCTCCACTTCCTTGAGGAGCAACTCTTTGACCTCCCGCCCTTTCTTCTTTTGGGAGGAGACATCAACATCAGATCGGAGCTCTGGGACCCTTCGACGGATCAACATCCGGCAAGTGCAGACCGACTCCTTATGGTTACCGAAGCCCTCAATCTTGTGAGGACAACTCCGTCTGAGGCCAAGCCGACTCGATATGCTTTGGACCCCAACTTACCAGACATGGTCATCGACCTAATCTTCGTTTCGGGAATGCTTCCATACATTCCCTCCCACGCTATCCAGGACGGCGATCAGTACAACTCAGATCATGCCCCCCTGCTAATCAGGTTACCTATTCCGCAGATGGATGTCGTTGTCGAAAGATTGACCATCCCTAAAGACTCAGAAGAGGAAACCAGGTTCCTGACAGATATCGCAGAAGGAATCAAGAACAAGAACTGGCTGATGAACAACGCGGATGAGCTGGAGAGAGCTGTTGCCAAATTGGGAGTTTTATTTGACAGATCCTGGACCCGGAATGCGAAGACGACCAAGATCACTACTAGATCCAAGACCTGGTGGAACGAGGAGTGCTTGACCGCACTCGCTATGCACCGCGCGGACCGCAAGAACAAGCGCAAGTGGAACACTTTTTGCAAGACCACGAGGAAGACGAAAAGAGCATACTTCGACAAGAAGATACAAGAAATCTCTGTTGACCAAAAACACCCATAGGATCTCATGCCATGGGTCAAAGACCGCACACTCCCGGCCACGGAAGCCATGTGTCATAATGGCTGACCTTGTCTCACACTAGACAATCTGTGGATGGCTCTCGACTCCCATTACAATGCTGCCCACAACAGACCAATGAATGTGGCAGTTCTGGACGAGCTTCCTCCCCCGAATGGAATGGAGAATAGGACTTGGGTAGATTTCTCTCTCATTGAGATGATGGAGTCGCTCAAGGATACCTCGAATTCTTCCTCCCCCAGTCCCAACCATATTTCCTGGTCCCATCTCAAACAGATTGTCGCCGATGAAACTTGCGCTGGTCTACTCCTCAAAATCGGTAGTGCATGTCTGAACTTCGGGCACTGGCCTACCCACTTCAAAAAGTCAACGTCGGTGATCATTCCAAAACCCAACAAACCTGACTACTCCACTCCAAAGGTGTTCCAACCGATCGTCCTCCTCAACACGTTTGGCAAGCTAATAGAGAAAATGCTTGCTAAACGACTCCAATTCGAGGCCGTTAAATTCAAGGTCCTCCATCCACACCAATTGGGAGCGATCCACCAATGGTCTACTGAGGACGCGGGTCTATTCCTGACGCACATTATCCGGGGAGCTTGGACGAAGAAGAAGAAAACGTCGGTGCTCGCATTCGATGTGGCCCAATTCTTCCCCTCTCTCAACCATGATCTCCTCATCGAAATTCTGTGACGACAAGGATTTCCCCCCCAGGTCGCTGCGTTCTTTGACAATTACCTCAAGGAACGCTGCACCACCTACCAGTGGAATAACGAGACTTCCCCGGAATACGATGCAGCGGTAGGAGTAGGTCAGGGCTCGGCCCTCAGCCCCATTCTCTCCGCTCTATTCCTCGCCCCCCTCTTACACGTCTTCAACATCCATATGGAGGAACACCGCGACAAGTGGGACTTTGATGTCCTGTCGTTCGTCGATGACGGCACTTTAGTTGCGCAATCCCCGTCTCTGGAAAAGAACGTGGAAATCCTACAACACATGTACCGTGAAATGGAGCGGCTCATGAATGAATTTGGCCTTGAAATTGAACACGGCAAGTCTGAAATCTTTCACTTCACGCGTGCGAGACAAGACTCGAATCCCTCCATTGATTTGAGATCCCCGCCATTCACTGGTCACAACCTCCTCAAACCGAAGACCTACTGGCAGTACCTTGGCTTTTATTTCAACCAGATGTTGACCTTCAAAGAGCACATTCGATTCTACTCCACCAAGGCAATATCCACGATCAAGGCGATGAAAATGTTGGGGAACTCTGTCAGAGGTCTGTCCCCCGGCAACAAGAGGCTACTTTACCGTTTGTGTGTCATACCGGTTGCAACATACGGATACCGACTATGGTTTCATGATCGATCCCGTACCAAGGGGACTTGTGAAATCCTAAACAAAATGCAACAAAGGGCGGCACTCTGGATTACTGGGGCCTTCCATACTTCTCCCACTGGTGGTGTAGAGTCCCTTGCGGGGCTCATGCCCATCAAACTACATCTCCGAAAGTTGGCCGAACGACAATCGTCGAGGCTTCATACGTTGGACAATGAACACGCATTGGCAAGATTGACGAAAGAATATCATTCTTCCCCCCACTGACTTCACATCAAGAACTTCACGGAGGTTCAGAAGAAGAAGACATTAGGAGCTGTGATGGACTTTTCGCACCCCACCCCCGAGACTCGGTATATAGAACATTTTAATTCTGTTTCTAAATCTCCCTGGCCCGGACGTAGGTTACTCGACCATTTCTCTACTAATGTATCTTTTATAGGGTTCAACCGGGACAATCCTCACCTCTTAAAGACACTTTGGGACAATGTAACAATGAATGCAATGATGGATGCAAAATCCATCACAATCGGTATGGATGGTTCGGTCCACCCCAATCCCAATCCACTTGCCAGCCAGTTTACGGTGGCAGCCACCATTCGACATCTTGACAGCGGGAGCTCTATCATGAAGAGGCTCGGAGGAACCATGTCAATGGACACAGAACTGGTAGCACAGTACTTAGGTATCACTAAGGTGCTTGCTACTGCCAAATACGACCAGGTTGAACACATCCACATGTTCACTGACTCCATTGCAGCCTCCCGGCTCCTACTCGACTGTTCGCTGCACTCCTGCCAGCAACAGTCCATCCTCACATCGAAGGCGCTCCTGGCTTGGTTCAACAAGTCAGACCAACACCGCCTTTCTTTCTATCACACACCGTTGAAATGCAAGTACGGGATACAAAAAGCCACTTACGACTGGATCCAAACGGTTGCCTGGCCTAACTGGGGTCGAAACCACCGAGTACCAAACACGATCGACTACCTATGCAAGAAGTCTGCCAAACATGCTATTCACACATGGCAGGCCATGTTTGGGTTCAAAACTTACAGCAGTAGCTCCTTCCTCCACCTCCCGGTGTGAGCGAATGGGGCTCTGCCTTACCATCGCACATCAAGTCCGGACCATGGATACGAGAATGCAGATACCAACCCCAGCTCTTCGCAAGAGCTTGTTGCGCCATCTTATGCCACACCCCAATTGGAGAATATTGACTACGATTCTTTCCTAACGAGGACCTTTCGTGCCACCACTGCAACAGTCAAATGGTGCAAATGCGGTCACACATCCTGTATCGTTGTAACAACTTCGATCACCACTTCGGTGTTGACACAATCAAGACCTTTGTCAACTTCTTGCATCACAACCCCTCCACGTTCAGCTTCCCCCCAGAACCTGACCGCCCTTGTATCCGTGCCGGTTCAATCCCACCGTTACATCGTCATCAAGTCCAAAGGAGGTTTGGGTCTGCGCCTGCGTAGGATCCTTTTCTTTTCTCTTTTTTCTTTTGCTCTCCCAGTTATGGATTTCCAATTCATTTCTCTATCTCCCCTTCCCTTGCTCATCTACTTTTTATATAGTTTTCATTCAACTTCCATCTCTCCCGTGGTGCCCGGGTAAATACCTGCCCACACGCTATGTACCATTTGATGTTCCCCCTTGTGATTGCGAGTAGATAGTTTCTCTTCTATCAATTTCTCTCTCTCACTCTCTCTCTTTCCGAATTCCTTTCTTTCCTTTTTTTCGCTGAACATTGTAGATACCAAACATCTCTCTAGTGTACATGCTAGATGTCAACGAGTCTCGTGGGGTTAGTTTACTTGTAGTTTACTTTCCCTTCTCCAAACATTCTGTACATTCTGCCTTTGTATGTATGTACACACAGACTGTGTTCGAGCACTGCTATATAAATTGTTGATTTAAAAAAAAAAAAAAAAAAAAAAGGACCTATCCTACCCTCGAGACAATCATGTTCACATGTTTGTCAACTCAGAAATCAACCCCAAACTTTTCCCCTGTGATTGGAGGACATTCACAGAGATCTACAACATTGTCCAAGATGCTCCACTGGGTACCCAAGCAGTAACAATAGATGTAGATGCAGCCTTTTGCTGCTGCCCAATCATTCCTCACCAACAATGCCAGTTCATTGTTGGATGGAATGATCTCTACTACATAGACCACAATACACCATTTGGTGCCAGGAGCTCAGGAGATGTTTTCAGCAGATTAGCAGATGTGATGACAGCCATGATTTGAAGACTTACATCATCAGAATGCAAAAACTGGGTCAACAATTTTCTAATCTCCCTTACCAAATACAAACATGACACCCTTATCTTATCCCTTTGATCTTGATGTGATTCACCAGCTTGCCAACCATTTAGGTTGGCCCTGGAAACTATCAAAAACACATCCCTTCTCACACACCTTCCATTATCTTGGTTTCCAATAGGATATAACACTTCACACAGTGTCAGTCCCAGCAGAGAAAGCATATCAATATATCAAGAAAATTGACACATGGATCAACCAAACAAATTCCTTCCAAACAGAAGCAGAGACAGTCTTAGGTACCCTTGTACATTGTTCCCTAGCTCTACTGGATGGCCATTCATACCTCCTATCAATCTCATAATTTTCAGCATCTTTTGAGGGAAAACACCCCTTTAGTCAGAGACAACCAGGCCAGATAGTTCACTCAGACATCAAATGGTGGATCACAACCCTGTCAGACCCTTATCCTGGCTCCAAGATCTTTCCAGTTTCCCCAATATCACTTACTGAGCTCTAGGTTGATATATTAACATCCTTTGGCATTGGTGTTGTCTTAGATAGAGAATGGACTTGGTGGAGACTCTGCTTAGAATGGGACAATTCCCCAGACCAAAAGATCAGATGGGCAGAAATGATTGCCATCAAGTGTGGTCTGAGATTAGTAATCCACTCTGGTCACCAAAATACTCAACTCCACATAAGATCTGATAACCAAGGTGTCATTGGCACAATTTCAGGAGGACACTCAAGAAATCCAGAGCACAACTTAGTCCTGCAGAGGATAACAGCTTTACTTTGTACACACTCAATCTGGATTACCCTACTATATGTGTGATCTGAGATAAATCTTACAGACAAACTATCCCAAGGCATTCCCTTACCAGATCACAAACACTGCAACTCAACCTTTCCCTTGACAATGACCTTAGCCAGTGTACTGGATCCATAGATCACATATATGTCACAGTCACACCTACCTCTAATTTTACCACAATATCATATCCATACTACACTCAAACCTCCAAAAGACCAAGACTAGTCATTATCCCAAATCTGTTATACAATACAAGGCCAATTCATATCCCACCTTTCCTATCACCCACATCAATACAGAAGATTCAGATGGCACTTTCACATAGCTGGGCTCTATCAACCAAGAAAGGTTACCAATATGCAATACGAAAATACAAAGAATTCTGCAATAGAGAGACTATCCTCTTCCCAAAGTGCATACCAGCCCAAGAGATTGTATTATGTACCTTTGCAGCAGAAGATATTGGAAAAGTATCTGTCCTAACAGTAAGGAAGAGGATAGCAGCAATAAAGGCATGGCATGTAGCAAATGGATGGACTTGGAATGGCAGTGAGCATCTCACACATATACTCTGGGGCATCAACAACATGGCACCATCCCCAATGCAAAGGTCAGGTCAAACAACAGTCAGTGCAAAGATGTTAGAAGTCCTACACTATTACCTAGACTACAACAACCACAAAGACACAGCAATGTTTGCTTGTGCATGCACAGCATTCTGGGGTCAGTGCCACTTGGGGGAGTTACTCCCAACAACTACTACAAAACTGACCCAGGATTCCCTCCTGGACCATCATTTCTTGCAATTCTCCAACTGTAACAAATGAGCATGGGTATTACACCTACCTAAGACTAAGACAAAACATAGTCCTTGTATGACAAAAGATATGCTTGGACCCTATATCAGCCTTGCAACAATATCTCAAAGTCAACAATCCCCCCCAAAAATCCTTACTATTCTGCTATTATGATCAGAACACAACAACTACCCTCACCAAAGATGCCTTCCTTGAATGGTGCAACCAAATTTGGACCAGATGTGACTTCTCCTGCATAATAGGACACTACTTTTGCATTGGGGGTACTACAGAACTACTGCTAGCCAAGGTTCCCCCAGATGTGGTGAAGACCACAGGCCAATGGACCTCAGATGTCGTGCCACCACTGCAACAGTCAAATGGTGCAAACGAGGTCACACATCCTATATCGTTGCAACAACTTCGATCACCACTTTGGCATCGACACAATCAAGACATTTGTCAACTTCTTGCGCCGCAATCCCTCCGCATTCAGTTTCCCCCCAGAACCTGATTGCCCTCGTATCCATGCCGGTTCTATCCCACCGTTACATCGTCATCAAGTCCAAAGGAGGTTTGGGTCTGCGCCTGCGTAGGATCCTTTTCTTTTCTCTTTTTTCTTTTGCTCTCCCGGTTATGGATTTCCAATTCATTTCTCTACCTCCCCTTCCTTCGCTCGTCTACTTTTTATATAGTTTTCATTCAACTTCCATCTCTCCCGTGGTGCCCGGGTAAATACCTGCCCACACGCTATGTACCGTTTGATGTTCCCCCTTGTGATTGCGAGTAGATAGTTTCTTTTCTATCGATTTCTCTCTCTCACTTTCTCTCTTTCCAAATTCCTTTCTTTTCCCTTTTTCCACTGAACATCGTAGGTACCAAACATCTCTCTAGTGTACATGCTAGATGTCAACGAGTCTCGTGGGGTTAGTTTACTTGTAGTTTACTTTCCCTTCTCCAAACATTCTGTACATTCTGCCTTTGTATGTATGTACATGCGGACTGCATTCGAGCACCGCTATATAAATTGTTGATTTAAAAAAAAAAAAAAAAAAAAAAGGACCTCAGATGCATTCCTGAGGTACTGGCTGTTAACTGGTGAATAGGGTTGCTCAAATGAAGCAAATGAGCAAAACTATAGAATTCCAAACTAGAGATACTGTTAGATTTGTTATAGTCTTTTATAGGGTTTTACTGGAAGCAACAGAAAAGGGAATATCAACAGAATGGAGTTCTGAGGTCATAGACAAGTCATAGGAAAAGATACAAGTCATTGTAAGGTCATAAATGAGTCAGGAGTGGAGAGGGGTGGAGAGAAGTGGAGAAAATAAAATTGGAGTAGGGTACAGGGTATGTTGGTAACATAACATCCTTCCTACATTTGAAGTTATACAAGAAAATGTTCAGAGGGAACCATAAGGTTCTCCAGTAATGTTAGACATGGCAACATTGTCATAGACTTCATCATAATGGTTTTCTTGATAACATGGGGTAGATTTGCGAGAGAAGAATTCAGCATTTTTGAAGTCTTCTTTTTCATCTTTGGTAATCTTGTCATATCTACAATAATCGGAGATATGGCCAGGGGAGTATTTGTTACAATTCTTGCAACAATACTTGGGGCAATTCATGATTTGGTGGGAGGGTTTCTTTTTTATGGCAGATAGGACAGTGATAAGCTGGACAATTAAGACAATAATGTTTGGGGGCAAAAGTCATGCAGATGGAGCATTGAAAGAATCGGCAGTTGAGAGAGTAATGGCCAAATCATTGACATTGGTAGCATCAGGCTGATGATCAGCCTGAATTCTTATGAGGAGTGGTGGTGGTGAAGTAGGGAGCTAGTTGTTTAACTCCAGACTTTGAAGGTCCCAGTATATTTTGGGATCAGATAGGAGGACAGGGAATGGATACTGTGGCATAGGTGGATTTTCGGGCAAGTTGTTTGGGGCATTGCTGAGGTGTTCCATGATGGAAAAGGTCTTTAAGAGTAGCTCTAGCTCCACAAGATTCGAGGCTTCTTTCATAATATTTAATGTTGTTGTTAAGTCCTAAAATTGACTCCGACAATGATGTACAGATGATATCCGAGATGGAATTCAAGACCATCATCAACAACAAGAAGCGTGGGGGCCGGAAGCCCAAAAGAGCGGTCAGGAAGACCACTAACACTGGACAGAAGACGTCCACAACCCCCATCCCTGCCCCTCCCACTGTGCCTGCCAAGGCCACCAAAACTCCGGTGTTTCAGCCCAGGGCCAATGACGCCAAGAAACCCCAGGAAGGAACAAAGACTTCTTATGCTGCAGCTGCGGCAAAAAAGGGTAAAAATGACGCTTCTGCTGCCGCCCCTTCTATGAACACCCGAGACCCTCTCGAACTCTTGAAGTTTGCGAGCAAATTCCCGGAATTGTCCAATGAGAAGATAGTAGCAATGTACGATGCTGCTTTCTCCTCCTCCTCCCCCGTAAGCAAGAAACCGGCTAAGAAAGCTGGTACTATCTGCTCCACCTTGAATGGTCCATTGTGTAAGCAAGTGATTATTCCCCTTCTCACCGGGCCCAACGTTACCAACTTTGGGGCCATCATCGACTCTCTTAACGCATGCCTCATAGTGGAGAAGTCCAAGACAAGGGTTATTACTGCCTCACAGGGTAAGCTGGGCCTTATGGTCCACACCTCGGAGGTTTTGACCCCCATGGAGCTAGATGTCATCAAGGCGTGGCTCAAAGATAAATTCGGAGGAGTTACCATGGGCAATGTATTCCTCCCAAAATCTAAATCGTTCATGAAAGTCACGGACGTCAGTTACTTCACACCCCAAGGACAGATCCTCACAGAGGCCAATGTGGTCACCAGCGTCAGGAATTCAATCCATTCCAATGCCATGCAATTTGTGACGCAGCCATGAGTGCGATGTAACTCCAAATACTTAGACACCTGTATGGTATGGTTCGAGATCTGGGACTCCAAGATGGGGACCAACATCGCAAAAATCGAGGATAAGTTCCTCAACATCTATGGAGGACTCTTCTGCATCAGGAGGACCACCACCAACCCGGGAGTACTATTCTGCGGAAAATACTGCAGATGGGGCCACCCTCTAATCCGCTGCTGAGCAAGGCTCTTCACCTGCACACAATGCAAGGGGCCACACTCCACCGCCAACTACCGATCGTTTGCCCACTGCTATAAGGGCAACGACAAAGTAGAACCACCTATTGCGGCCACCCCCACTGGAGAACCATGCCCTCACAAGGTTACATGCTCCAACTGTGGCAAGGATCACCTCGCTACTGACCAAAAGTGTCAATTCTGGAAGAAGCGATTCGACCACGACTGGCATGCCAACAAAGTGCTCGAATTAAGAGCCAACAAAGGAGTTCCATTGCCCCCCTCCTCATCATCCCCGGCTAGTCAAAGCCAGACTAACCCCCCCCAATGAATAATGTCCCCGACGATCAAGACAGGCCTCCTCGCTCACTTCTGAGTGAGTTGAAGGTCTGCTCTCACAATATTGGAAGATTGTATGGAGTGATAGAGATAGTCCTTGTGCGTAGAGGTAACGTCGACCTCCTCCTCATACAAGAACCCCCATGGAGATTTCTCCGTGATATTCCCTCATCTGTCTCTAATGACGGATCACCACTCGTGGGAGGCCCAGTTCACCTGGACCGGACGCTCCTCTCATATCCAATTATTGCCAAAGAAGTCCTCCAAGTGGGACGCCGACAATACCCTCAACAGACGGTCAACATGGAACACCGTACCACTCCCCGAGTCCTTGCCTTTGCTCACAAGAGACTAAAGCGACTCCGACCCTCCATTAGAAGAGATTGGATCAAACATCGAGACCTCCTGTGTATTTCCCTATATGCAGGAGGAAAAGAACTACTACTGCTGAACATCTACAATGACAGCCATAATACTGCACTCCACTTCCTCGAGGAGCACCTCTTTGACCTCCCACCCTTCCTTTTAATGGGCAGAGATATCAACATCCGATCAGAGTTATGGGACCCTTCAACAGATCAACATCCGGCGAGTGTGGACCACCTCCTTATGATCACCGAAGCCCTCAACCTTGTGAGGACAACTCCATCTGCAGCCAAACCAACTCGTTACGCCTCGGACCCCAATCTACCAGACACAGTCATTGACCTGTTGTTTGTTTCGGGAATGTTACCACACATCCCCACCCATTCTATCCAGGAAGGTGATTGGTACAATTCGGACCACACCCCCCTCCTAATTAGGATTCCTATTCCGCAAATGGATGTTATCATTGAACAATTGACAATCCCCAAAGACTCGGATGAAGAAACCAGGTTCCTGACGGATATAGTGGAAGGAATCAACAACAAGAACTGGCCAATGAATGATGCAAATGAGCTGGAGAAAGCTATTGCTGATTTGGAAGTTTTGTTTGACAGATCCTGGAATCATAATGCAAAGAAGACCAAGATCACCACTAGGTCCAAGACCTGGTGGAACAAGGAGTGCTCCACTGCACTCGCTACACACCGTGTGGACTGCAAGAACAAGCACAAATGGAACACTTTTCGCAAGACCATAAGGAGGACAAAAAGAGCATATTTCGACAAGAAGATCCAAGAAATCTCAGTCGACCAAAAACGTCTGTGGGATCTGATGCCATGGGTCAAAGAACGCACTCTTCCAGCCACGGAAGCTATGTGTCATAACAGCCGACCTTGTCTTACTTTGGACAACCTATGGATGGCACTCAACCAGCATTACAATGCTACCCATGACAGACCAACTAACGCAGCAGTCTTGGACGAACTTCCTCCACCGGACGGAATGGAGAATAGGACTTGGGTGAATGTCTCTCTCCTTGAGATGATGGATTCGCTCAAAGATACCTCGAATTCTTCTGCCCCCGGTCCTGACCATATTTCCTGGTCCCATCTTAAGCAGATCGTCGCCAATGAAACTTATGCTGATCTCTTCCTCAAAATCAGCAGTGTATGTCTAAGCATCGGATATTGGCCTGTGCATTTCAAAAAGTCAACGTCGGTGATCATCCCCAAACCTAACAAACCCGACTACTCCACTCCGAAGGCGTTCAGACTGATTGTCCTCCTCAATATGCTTGGTAAACTAATAGAGAAGATGCTCACCAAACGACTCCAATTTGAGGCGGTGAAATTCAAAGTTCTCCATCCTCACCAACTAGAAGCCATCCGCCAATGATCTACTGAGGACGCGGGACTCTTTCTGATGCACATTATCCGGGGAGCTTGGATGAAGAAGAAGAAGACATCGGTGCTCACATTCAATGTTGCCCAATTCTTCCCCTCCCTAAACCATGATCTCCTCATCAACATACTAGGACGACAGGGATTTCCCCCACAAGTCACAGCGTTCTTCAACAATTACCTTAAAGAATGCCGCACAACCTACCAGTGGAATAACAAAACCTCCCTGGAGTTCGATGCAGTGGTGGGAGTAGGTCAAGGTTCTGCCCTTAGCCCTATTCTCTCCGCCTTATTTCTCGCCCCCCTCCTTCACATTTTTGACATCCATATAGAGGAACACTGCAACAGATGGGACTTTGATGTCCTTTCGTTTGTTGATGACGGTACCTTAGTCGCACAATCTCCATCCCTTGAACGGAACGTCGAAATTCTTCAACACATGTACCGCGAAATGGAGTGGCTTATGAATGAATTTGGCCTAGAAATTGAACACGGCAAGTCCAAAGTCTTTCACTTTACGTGCACAAGACAGGACTCAAATCCCTCTATTGATTTGGGATCACTGCCGTTCACTGGCTGCACCCCTCTCAAACCAAAAACCCATTGGCATTATCTCAGTTTCTACTTTGACCGGACGTTGACCTTCAAGGAACATGTTCGATTCTACTCCACCAAAGCGATATCCATGATTAAGGCGATGAGAATGCTAGGGAACTCCGTAAGAGGTCTGTCCCCTGGCAACAAAAGATTATTATACTGTTCGTGTGTCATACCGGTGGTGACATACGGATACCGACTTTGGTTTCACAATAGGTCATGGACTAAAGGGACTTGTGAAATCCTCAACAAAATGCAACGAAGTACAGCACTCTGGATTACTGGGGCCTTCCGGACTTCTCCCACAGGCAGCGTAGAATCCCTCACAGGGCTCATGCCCATCAAACTCCATCTCCGAAAGTTGGCCGAACGACAGACATCGAGACTTCATACGTTGGACGATGAACACGCATTGGCAAGATTGATGAAGGAGTATCATTCTTCCCCTCACCGACTTCACATCAAGAATTTCATGGAGATTCAGAAGAAGAAGACACTTGGAGCTGTGATGGATATTTCATGCCCCACTCCCGAGACTCATTATATAGAACATTTTAACTCTGCTTCTAAATCTGTCTGGCCCGGACATAGGTTACTTGACCATTCCCTACTAATGTATCTTTTACAGGATTTAACTGGGACAGCCCTCACCTCTCGAAGACGCTTTGGGACAATGTTATGACTAACGCGATGATGGATGACAAGTCCATTATTATTGGCACGGACAGCTCAGTCCACCCCAACCCCAACCCGCTTGCCAGCCAGTTCACGGCGGCAGCTACTATCTGACACCTAGACGGCGGGAGCTCTATCATGAAGAGGCTCGGAGGAACTACGTCAACAGACACTGAACTGGTTGCACAGTACTTAGGTATCACCAAGGTACTCACAACTGCAGAATACGACCAGATTGAGCACATTCACATGTTCACCAATTCCATCGCAGCCTCTTGGCTCCTACTCGATTGTTCGCCGCACTCCTGCCAGCGACAATCCATCCTCACATCAAAGGCACTCCTAGCTTGGTTCAACAAGTCGGACCAGCACCACCTTTCCTTTTATCACACACCGTCAAAGTGTAAATATGGTATACAGAAAGCCACTCACGATTGGATTCAGACAGTTGCCTGGCCTAACTGGAGTAGAAACCACCAAGTCCCTAACTCTGTGGACTACTTACACAAGAAGTCCACCAAACAAGCAATCCACACATGGCAGGCCATGTTCGGATTCAAGAAATACAGTGGTAGCTCCTTCCTCCACCTCCCAGTGTGAGCAAATGGGGCCTCCACTTTACTGTCACACATCAAGTCCGGTCCCTGAATATGAGAATGCAGTCACCAGCCTCAGCTCTTCGCAAGAGTATGTTGTGCCATCCTATGCCATGCCCTGATCAGGGAGTTTCATCTTCGATTCTTCTCCAATGAGGACCTATCATGCTACCACTGTAACAGTCAAATGGTACAGACTAGGTTGCACATCCTCTATCATTGCAACACCTTCGATCATCACTTTGGCGTCGACACCATCAAGACTTTTGTCAATTTCTTGCATCAAAACCCTACCGCGTTCAGCTTCCCCCCAGAACCTGACCGCCCTCGTATCTGTGCCGGATCAATACCCCCGTTACATCGTCGTCAAGTCCAAAGGAGGTTTGGGTCTGCACCTGCGTAAATCCTTTTCTTTCTTTTCAATTTTTCTTATGCTCTCCCAGTTATGGACTTCAAATTCATTTCTCTATTTCTCCCTCTCCCGCTCGTCTACTATTTTATATATAGTTTTCATTCAAAAACCATCTATCCCGTGGTGTCTGGGCAAATGCCCTCCCACACGCTAGTACCGTTTGTTGTTCCCCCTTGTGATTGCGAGTTGGTAGTTTCTTTCTATCAATTTCTCTCTCTCACTCTCTCTCTTTCTGAATTCCTCTTTTCTTTTCCTTACTGATCAACTTAGGTACCAAACATCTCTCTAGTGTACGTGCTAGATGGCATCAAGTCTCGAGGGGTTAGTTTACATATAGTTCACTTTCCCTACTCTGAACATTTTGTATGTTTTACTTTTGTATGTATGTACATGTGGACTGCGTTCGAGCACCGCTATATAAATTGTTGAATTAAAAAAAAAAAAAAAAAAAAAAGTCCTAAAATCGAATCTCAATAGTATTGGATGAGTTGTTGGTTAAATACAAGATCAATGAGACTAGCTCTTTGATCATTTGTAGGCATAAAATGCATGGCTTGAATAATGTTACTTGTTGTTGAGAGAAATTCTGAAAGGTCCTTGTTGGATATAAATGATAAGTCATCTGCATTTGTGGGGTCAGATTGTATCCCCTGGTTATTTTGTTGGTGGTTCTGTTGATGTCCACTGACAGGAGACTGGTCATCATTGGATTGAAAGTGGGGGTGACTGTTTGAGGTGGATGGATTGGGGTAGATTGAGGTCGGGATTGATTCAGAGAGGAGTTTGGTGATTCAGGTTGGAGTAAAGTCTGCTGAGGGACTAGGATAGGTGAGATTCATGAAAGGTGCTGATCCATGAGAGTCTGAAACTCTATCTCACTTGAGAAAGGGGTTGGTGGATTGGTTAGGATCCATGGATGACTGGGGGGTTGGTACTTGTAGAGAACCAATGGGCTGGGGAACAGTAAATACATAATGTTTCTGAGATACTAGTCTTGTGAAGTCAAGAGATAAGGAAATCTCTGGATTAATGAGGGATGTGGCAATAGCAATCTTTGCTGACTTGTTTGCATATCCATTGCTTCTGAGAATTCTTGTGTCCTCATTGATATTGTCTTGTTGTTGACTGGTAAGGTTACTGATAGTTCTAGTGAGTAAACTTGTGGAGAGGCAGATTCCAGTGAGTTTGATGTCAGGCTTGTTGAGTCTTGTTGGGGAGATTGATTGTTTTACATGTTTGAATAAAGAGGATGATTTAGATGAAGAGGTTTTTGGAATAGAGGCTGAAAAATTGGTGGAAGAGATAGAGGACATTTTATAGGTTTCTGGTGATTACTTGTTCTGGTTCTGGATTTATTTTGGATTGACTAGTCCTAGTTTTATATGTCCAGGTTTTATGGTCCAAGTACAGTCAAATGGTGCAATCTTGTGGATTTGTCTATAATTGTTGAGAATAGTTAGCTGTGTGTACAAGTTCTTCTTCTGTTAACCATTCATCATCATCATGGCCAAAGTTTCTCCACTTGATGAGGAATTGTATGATATCATCTCTGGAGCAATGGTTAATTATACCTTTGATTTTGTAGTGTTCTTTGTCATTGATGATATCAGGGATAGGAGTAATGTCATTAGGTCCATAAATATTGTTTTTTTGGTATGGAGTAAGAAGAATGGCATGGAATACTGGGTTGTTATGAACTATAGATAGACAGTACATTCCTATCATGTGCCTGTCACATTTATCATTCCTATGTATCCGTTTCACCTATATGTTTCATCCCTTATGGCTGTACCTCTTCTGACTCATCTTATTCATCTCTATGACTCCTTTACCTTGTTCCATTATTCTTAGTTCTTACCACTAGTATATAAAGTGTAGTAATACTTGATGTATTCCTTACACTTTACCAATCGTATCATCCCTTACTCTCTTCTCTACTTTCCAGTCTTTATCCAAAGACTTGCAACCTGAGTCCTAGACTAAGGTCATAACATTTGGTAAAGTATCATTCGAGTCAGAGAGGTGCCACTATTCGTAGCTAGGCCTGGAATAATAGCCTCTGACCAGGACAACAGTATATGAGCAGCAGTAGCTCATCGGGAACACCAAGAAGACCATCCCTTCTTTGACTCATACTACCACCATTAATTTGCAAAAGTCAATTATACGGTATAAGTCTATAGTACTTGGATATATTTCATGCCTGCATTACATTCCAATCTCTCTCCAACAGAGACCATGCCTGATGGCAATGGGGAAGTCTTTGGGAACACACCACATGTTCTAGCCCCCTCCATCTTTGTGGCCTCTGTGGCTCTGCCCCCTCCCGGCATCCTGTTTCCTAGGACGCCATCTATGACTAGGCCTTTCTTCCCTACGGACCAGGCCTATAGCAACACTGTTCCCCTGTCGGTCCTCAGCAGCAGGCCGTCTACACCACCAACTCTCTCAAACCCTCTCCAGGACAAAGGAGACAAAACCATCCATCGGGCTTCCAAATGATCAAGGCCGGAGGGAGACTAGTACTACTCAGGAGAGAACTGGGCCAATCAAGTTGAAGAAGAGCTAAAGCCCAAAGTCAAAGTCGATGATGAGGAAGAAGACAACAAAGAGGATCATGAAGATGGTCCAGAAGAATTTTACGACGATGCTGTCAGAGAGGTCGGCAAGATCTCTGAATAGGTCAAGGCCTGCAGCATGTACAACATGAGCAGCAACGAGGGTCTAGCATTCGGGCAAGCCTTCATGGAACTAACAGAGACCTTGATGAAAGTGGGATGGCTCAAGGTGGCGGTTGATGAAAAGAAGAACAACCTCCACAGTTGGATGGAGGTAAATTTTGGTAAGATTATTGTCCACACTGAGGAAACCCCCCAGCCAGACATTTCCGCCCTTTGGCACGTGGCCTTCAAAGGCCCCATGTGCAAACCTGATGACGTCCGCATGGAGGTTGTTGAACACATTGTCACTCCAGGTATTACTGATGGCAATAATGTCACTCATTTGGATATCTCCAATGATGACGTTCAAATAATCTCTGAAGCAGAGTTCAAGACCGTCACCCACAACAAGAAGTGTAGGGTTTGGAAGCCAAGAAAGCCAACCCCAGAGACCACCACTACCGAGATGAAAAAGGCTAACCCAACCACCAGGCCAAAGAAGACGACCCTGACCCCCCCTGTGCCTGCCAAAGCGGTCACCGTTAATGCCACCACCTGCACCAACAGGAAATGGGAAAATCCTCCTATGCTGCAGCCATGGCTAAGGGGGGTAAGACTCCCACTCTTGCTCCCACTGGGCATGAACCTCTCAAACTCCTCGAGTTTGTGAGCAAATTCCCGGAGTTATCCCATGAGAAGGTTATTGTGATGTATGACACTGCCTTCTCCTCTCCCTCCCCTGCGAACAAGAAGCCAGCTAAGAAAGCTGGTACTATTCACTCTACTCTGAATGGTCCTTCATGCAAGCAAGTCATCATTCCCCTTCTTACCGGACCCAATGTTTCCAACTTTGGGGCCATTATCAACTCTCTCAATGCTTGCCTCATAGCCGAGAAGTCAAAAACCCGAGTCATTGCCGCCTCGCAGGGTAAGCTGGGCCTTATGGTCCATACCTCGAAGGTGTTGACCCCAACGGAGCTTGACGTTATCAAAGTGTGGCTCAAAGAGAAATTCGGAGGGATTACCATGGGCAATGTCTCCCTCCCTAAATCCAAATCATTCATCAAAATCACAGACATCAGCTACATCACACCCCAGGGACAGATCCTCACCAAGGCCAATGTTGTCACTTGCATCCAGAATTCCATCCACTCAGATGCCATCCAATTTGTGACACAGCCAAGAGTGCAATGCAACTCCAAGCACTCGGACACCTGCACAGTGTGGTTCGAGATCTGGGACTCCAAGGCTGGTTCCAACATCGAAAAAATCGAGGACAAGTTCCTCAACATCTATGGAGGCTTATTCCGCATCAGAAGGGCCAGTGCTAACCCAGGCGTTCCATTCTGTGCCAAGTGCTGCAGATGGGGACACCCTCTAATCTGATGCCGAGCAAGGCTATTCACTTGTGCACACTGCAAGGGCCCCCACTCCACTGCTAACCACTGCACCTTCACCTACTGCTGCAAGGGCAATGACAAGGCCAACCCACCTATCGTGGCTACCCCCTTGGGAAAACCATGCCCCCACAAGGCTATGTGCCCCAACTGTGGTAAGGACCACCTTGCCACTGACCGCAAATGTCAGTTTTGGAAGAAGCAATTCGACTATGACTGGCACGCCAACAAAGCGCTCGAATTACGAGCCAACAAAGGAGCTCCCCTAACCCCCTCCTCTTCATCCCTGGCTAGTCGAAGCCAGACTGACCCCCCACAATGAATAACACACCCAATGACCAAGACAGGCCTCCTTGCTCACTTCTGAGTGAGCTGAAGGTCTTCTCTCATAATATTGGAAGATCATATGGAGTGATGGAGACAGTCCTCGCACGTAGAGGTGACGTCAACCTCCTCCTAATACAAGAACCCCTGTGAAGATATCTCCACGACATCCCTTCCTCTGTTTCTAATGACGGATCCCCATTCGTGGGAGGCCCGGTCCACCCGGACTGGATGCTCCTCTCATACCCAATCATTGCCGAAGAAGTCCTTCAAGTGGGACACCAACAATACCCTCAACGTACGGTCAACATGGAACACCGTACCACTCCGTGAGTCCTCGCCTTTGCTCATAAAAGGCTGAAATGACTCCGACCTTCCATCCGAAGAGATGTAATCGACCATCGAGACCTTCTGTGTATTTCCCTATATGCAGGAGGAGAAGAACTACTACTGCTGAACATCTACAATGACAGCCATAATACTGCACTCCACTTCCTCGAGGAGCACCTCTTTGACCTCCCACCCTTCCTTTTAATGGGCAGAGATATCAACATCCGATCAGAGTTATGGGACCCTTCAACGGATCAACATCCGGCGAGTGCGGACCACCTCCTTATGATCACCGAAGCCCTCAACCTTGTGAGGACAACTCCATCTGTGGCCAAACCAACTTGTTACACCTTGGACCCCAATCTACCAGACACAGTCATAGACCTGTTGTTTGTTTCGGGAATGTCACCATACATACCCACCCATACCATCCAGGAAGGTGACCGATACAACTTGGACCATGCCCCCCTGATGATTAGGATTCCTATTCCACAAATGGAAGTTGTCATCAAGAGATTGACAATTCCCAAAGGGTCGGAAGAAGAAACCAAGTTCCTAACGGATGTCATGGATGGAATCAACAACAAGAACTGGCCGATGAATGACACGGACGAGCTGGAGAGAGCTGTAGCTGAATTGGGAGGCTTATTTGACAGGTCCTGGAACTGCAATGCAAAGAAAACGAAGATCACCACTGAGTCAAAAACCTGGTGGAACGAGGAGTGCTCAACCACTCTTGCAACACATTACACGGACTGCAAAAACAAGCGCAAATGGAACGCCTTTCGTAAGACCACAAGGAAAACGAAGAGAGCATATTTCGACAAGAAGATCCGGGAAATCTCAGTCGACAACAAAAGACCATGGGATCTAATGCCTTGGGTCAAAGCATGTGCGCTCCCGGCTATGGAAGCCATTCGCCATAATGGCCGGCCTTGTCTCACCATGGACAGCCTGTGGACGGCCCTCGATCAGCACTATAATGCGGCCCACGATAGACCTGTCAGTAAGGTGGTCTTGGACAAGCTTCCTCTACCAATTGGGATGGAAAATAGGACTTGGGTGGATTTCTCTCTCCTTGAGATGATGGAATTGCTCAAGGATACCTCGAATTCTTCTGCCCCTGGCCCCAACCACATTTCCTGGTCCCACCTCAAACAGATCACCACCATTGATACCTGCGCTGACCTCCTCCTCAGAATCAGTTGCGCTTGTCTAAACCTTGGACATTGGCCTGCGCACTTCAAAAAGTCAACATCGGTTATTATCCCCAAACCCAACAAACCCGACTACTCCACCCTGAAGGTGTTCCAACCGATCGTCCTTCTCAACACGCTTGGCAAGCTAATAGAAAAAATGCTAGCCAAACAACTTCAATTCAAGGCAGTGAAATTCAAAGTTCTCCACCCTCATCAATTGGGAGCCATCCAGCAACAATCCACTGAGGATATAGGGCTCTTCCTAACTCACATCATCTGGGAAGCATGGACAAAGAAGAAGAAGACATCGGTGCTTGCATTCAATGTCGCCCAATTCTTCCCCTCCCTCAATCACGACCTCCTTATCGACATACTCGGTCGACAGGGATTCCCCCCAAATCGCAGAGTTCTTCAACAATTACCTCAAAGAACACCACACTACCTATCGGTGGAACTCCGAAAACTCCCCGGAATTCAACACAGCAGTGGGAGTGGGTCAAGGCTTAGCTCTAAGTCCCATTCTCTCTGCTCTATACCTCACCCCTCTCCTTCAAATCTTTGAAGTCCATATGGAGGAACACCGCAACAGATGGGACTTTGACATCCTCTCCTTTGTAGATGACGGCACCTTAGTAGCACAATTCCCATCCCTTGAACGGAATGTAGAAATCCTCCAACACATGTACCGCAAAATGGAGTGGCTCATGAATGAATTTGGCCTTGAAATTGAACATAGTAAGTCCGAAGTCTTTCACTTTACATGTGCGAGACAGGACTCCAATCCCTCTATTGATTTGGGATCCCCACTGTTCACTGGCTGCACCCCCCTCAAGCTGAAAGCCCACTGGCGCTATCTCGGTTTCTATTTCAACCGGATGTTAACTTTTAAAGAACATGTTTGCTACTACTCCGCCAAGGCAATATCAACGGTCAAGGCAATGAAAATGTTAGGGAACTCCATATGTGGCCTGTCCCCTAGCAACAAAAGGCTACTATACTGTTCGTGTGTCATACTGGTGGCGACATACGGATACCAACTCTGGTTTCACAACAAGTCCCAGACAAAAGGGACTTGTGAAATCCTCAACAAAATGCAGTGAAAAGCAGCTCTCTGGATTACCAGTGCCTTCCATACTTCTCCCACTGGCGGCATTGAGTCCCTCATGGGGCTCATGCCCATCAAACTCTATCTCCGAAAACTAGCCGAACGACAAACATCAAGGCTTCACACATTGGACAATGAACACGCATTGGCAAGATTGACAAAAGAGTATCATTCTTCCCCCCACCGCCTTCACATCAAGAATTTCATGGAGATTCAGAAGAAGAAGACACTTGGAGCTGTGATGGATATTTCGCAACCCACCCCCAAGACTCATTATATAGAACATTTTAACTCTGTTTCTAAATCCTCTTGGCCTGGATGTAGGTTACTTGACCGCTTTCCTGCTAATGTAACTTTTATAGGATTCAACCAGGACAACCCTCACTTCTCAAAGATGCTTTGGGATGATGTCACAATGAATGCGACGACAGACTTCAAGTCCATCATTATTGGCACAGATGGCTCGGTCCACCCCAACCCCAACCCACTTGCTAGCCAGTTTACGGTGGCAGCCACTATTCGACATTTAGATGGAGGGAGCTCTATCATGAAAAGGCTCAGTGGAACAACATCTACTGACACAGAACTGGTAGCACAATACTTAGGGATCACCAAGGTACTTGCCACCAATGATTACGACCAAGTTGAGCATATTCACGTATTCACCAACTCCATTTCCACCTCTCGGCTTCTTCTTGATTGTTCACTGCACTCTTGCCAATGACAATCTATACTCACATCAAAGGCTCTTCTGGCTTGGTTCAACAAGTCAGACCAACATTGCCTTTCGTTCTACCATACTCCGTTGAAGTGCAAGTACAGGATACAAAAAGCCATGCATGACTGGATCCAAACAGTTGCCTGGCCAAACTGGGGTCGAAATTACCGAGTTCCTAACTCCATTGACTTTCTACGCAAAAAGTCTGCCGAATGAGCTATTCACACATGGCAAGCCATGTTTGGATTCAAAAAATATGGCAGTAGCTTCTTCCTCCACCTACTGGTGCAAGCGAATGGGGCCTCTACTGTGCCATCACACATCAAGTCCGGTCCATGGATACGAGAATGCAGTTACCAGCCTCAGCTCTTCGCAAGAATGTGTCATGCCATCTTATGCCATGCCCCGATTGGCGAATACTGACTATGGTTTTTCCCCAACAAGGATCTATCTTGCCACCACTGTAATAATCAAATGGTTCAAACTAGGTTGTACATCCTCTATTGTTGCAATGCCTTTGATCATCATTTTGGTGTCGACACCATCAAGATACTTGTTAACTTCTTGCATTGTAACCCTGCTACGTTCAGCTTCCCCCCGGAGCCTGATTGCCCTCGTATCCATGCCAGTTCAATACCCCCACTACATCGTCATCAAGTTTGTCAGAGGTTTGGGTCTGCACCTGTGTAGAATCCTTTTCTCTTTTAATTTTTCTTGTGCTCTCCTAGTTATGGATTTTATTTTCATTTCTCTATCTCTCCATTCCTCACTCGTCTACTATTTTAAATAGTTTTCATTCTTTGTCCATTCTTCCTGTGGTACCTGGGTAAAAGCCCTCCCATACACTAGTACCATTTGTTGTTCTCCCTTGTGTTTGTGAGTTGGTAGTTTCTTTCTATCAGTTTCTCTCTCTCACTCTCTCTCTATCCGATTTCCTCTAATTCCCTCTCTTTTCCTCTGCTTAACTTAGGTACCAAACATCTCTCTAGTATATGCACTAGACAGTATCAAGTCTCATGGGGTTAGTTTACTAATAGTTTACTTTCCTTGCTCTGAACATTCTGTACATTCTGCCTTTGTATGTATGTACACGTGGACTGTGATTGAGCACCGCTTTATAAATTGTTGAATTAAAAAAAAAAAAAAAAAAAACACCAAGAAGACCAAGAGCTCCAAGACCAACAGATATCCAGGGATCACCAGTAACCACTGGATCCAAACAATGAACAGAACCAGAAATCCCTGAAGGTCTTAAATGGCAGAAATCTGACCATAGTATAGAAGAAGACACAGCTCTTTTCGAGACCCTATTCAACACAGAAGTTGCCGGGACCACATTCAACATAGAAGTTGCCAAGACCCCATTTGATACAGAAATCACCGGAGCCACATCCAACATAGAAGTCACCGAAACCTATGAAAATGAACATAGCAAACCAGAGACAGAATCAGAGATGGCCGATGAAATTAACTTCCCAAAGAACCTAGCCCCAGAACCAGGATACTTCAGTGGAGATAGAACCAAGTTTGATGATTGGTGGAGAGCGATGTTCTTATGGACACTCTTCAACAAGATTGACAATAATGAACAAAAGATAATTGGAATATTAGCTCGAATGAAAGGGGGACTTGCAGGTCCCTATGCCAATGCCAAATTACAAATGATTCAAGATAAGAAAACACCAGCATTTGATGACTTCGCAAAGGAGATAGTAACCACCTTCTCCTTGGGGAATAGAAAAGCAATAGCAGAAGGAGAAATTGAGTTGTTCAAACAGGGAAAAAGGAACACCTTGGACTTCTTAATAGAGTTTGAAGCATTGAAAACCCAGGCAGGAACAGACGACATGCATGCCATATTCCTCCTCAAATGACATACCAGAGCAGACATTATCTGAACTATTGTAGGCTACCCAGCAGCCTCAATCCCAGATACATACAGCAAATGGAGAAATACCATCCTTACAGTAGGACAGGGATATGAAACAATGGACATCACACGAGGAGATGTCAGAACAAGCACAGGAGTCACCTATGGAGGTGGAGGACAACCAATGGAAATTGGTAGACAGAGGGCAGACACCAATCAGAATGGCAAACCGAGGTGTTTTAACTGCAACCTCTATAGGCACATTACCAAATACTGCCGCAAAAAGACGAAGATAGCATACACCAAGATAATGTGTTATAACTGTGGCAAACAAGGCCATATCTTGAAAAATTGTAAAGTACCAAAGAAAGTGCACATCAGGGAGGTTACCAAAGAGATAGAAGAAGAGACAAAAGAGGATTTTGTCAAAGGCTCCAAGTAGGTGCAAACCCATGAGCTGATAAACCTAGAGTTCCTGTTTTATTTTACAATAGACGATATGTGATTCCACAAAAATGAAACTCAATGCGCAAACTTCTCCTTGACTCAACAATCAGAACAAAGAAAGGACCCAAACAAATCACCACACTGGTGGATTCCAGATGTACACACACGTGTATAGCACAAAGGGTAGTAGAAGAAGAACAAATTATGACCAAATCCCTCGAAATCCCAATATGAGTAATCAATGCCGATAGAACCAAAAACAAGAAGGGAGAAATAACAGATATGGCACAACTGGTACTAAGCAATGGCAAACACATGGAAGAGATCGAAGCAATGGTAACCCAGTTGGAAAGCACAGACTTATATCTTGGACACAACTGGCTAGTCAAGCACAACCCGGAAATCGATTGGACAAACAACATAATATGGTTTAATAGATGTCCAAAGGATTGCACCACACACCACAATGATATATGGTTCAACAAAAGAATACGCATGGTAAAGGAACACATGGAGGAAAAGAAAACTGATCAAACAAACCCAGAAGACCTACTGACATACCTGCAGCAATATACGCACCTGTTCAACAAGAAGAACTTCGACAAACTACCAGAACATACGATATGGGACCACAAAATAAACCTGACAGAAGATGCACCACCAGTATTATAGTCCAAGGTCTACCCAATGACATTAACGGAGAAACAAGAACTGCAAAAATTCCTTAACAAAAATATTGCCTCAGGATGAATTCGACCATCACAATCCCCCTATGCCACACCATGCTTCTTTATACCCAAAAAAGATGGAACCAAACAATTGGTACAAGATACAAGAAGCTAAATGAACACACGATCAAAGATAAAACACTACTTCTGCTCATAAGTGAAGTTATCGACAAACTCAAGAACATGAAAGTCTTTAACAAACTCGACATCATTTGGGGATACAATAATGTTAGGATAAGAGAAGGCAATGAATGGAAAGTACCATTCGTAACAAACAATGGACTATTCGAACCAATGGTCATGTTTTTTGGAATAAGTAACTCGCTGGCAACATTCCAAAGGATGATGAACACTGTTTTTCGAGAGATGCTACACAAAGGAGCAGTTGTCAACTACATGGACAACTTTGTCATACCCAGAACCACATAACAGGAACTTGAAGACAGGACAAAATGATTTCTTGATATTGCAGCAAAACACCAACTATATTTCAAAAGATCGAAATGCATATTTGATGCAAAAGAAATACCTATACTAGGATTTGTGGTTGGACAAGGTAGCATCAAAATGGAGGAAGAGAAGGTGAAAGTAGTGAAAGAATGGCCAACACCCAAATCCCTAAAAGACATCGAGAAATTCTTAGGATTCGCAAACTTCTACCGACAATTCATTCACAACTTCAGCAACATAGCCAGCTCCGCTACATGAGTTGAAGAAAAAATACACACAATGGGTATGGAAGGAACAACAGCAACAAGCCTTCGAAAGGATCAAGGAAAAGATCACAAGCAAACTGGTATTAGCAATGCCACAGGACAAGGGTCAATACAGAGTAGAAGTGGATGCATCGAAGTATGGAGTAGGAGCAGTATTATCGCAAAAACAAGAAGAACACTGGTGCCCAATTGCATTCCATTCAAGAACAATGACACCTGCAGAATGCAACTACCAAATCTATGATAAAGAGTTACTCACCATTTGAGAAGCAATCAAGACTTGGAGACAATATCTACTCGATGCAGATGAACCATTCGAAATATGGACTGATCACAAGAACCTAGAATACTTCCGAAAACCACAACAACTCACAGGATGACAAGCGAGGTGGCAGATGGAGCTACAGGAATACCATTACATACTGAAACACATTCCCGGAAAAACCAACATGAAGGCTGATGACTAAGAAAAATGGACACCACTTGAGACAACACCGACATCATCTTACTACCCAACCATTTATTTGATGACAATGCAATTACCACAATCCAACAAATCTGGGAAATCTCAGAAGAAGAAGACCTGAAACACCAACTATGAAAGAAAACAAGAAGGGAAACCCAATGGCTAAAAGAAAAGGAGAAGCAACCAGAGGAGATATGGGAGACAGATGGAGTACCGATGTTCGAAGGAAGCATCCCTTCTTTGACTCGTACTACCACCATCGATTTCTCAAAAGTCGATTACACAGTATTAGTCTATAGCACTAGGATACACAATGCCTGTGTTACATTCAAATCTCTCTCCTAGAGAGCCCACGCCCGACGGCGAGGGGGAAATCTTCGGGAACACAACACGTGTTCCACCCCCTTCCATCTTCGCGGCCTTTCCGGCTCTACCACTCCCCGGCGTCCTGTTCCCTAGGACGCCTATTACGACTAGGCCATTCGTACCTATGGACCAAGCCTACAGCGACACCATCCCACCGTCGGTCCAAAGCAGTAGGCCGACCACACCTACCTCGGTCACTCCAAACCCTCTCCATGGCAAAGGAGACCAAACAATCCACCGTGTCTCCAAACGGACGAGGGTCAGCGGAGACCAATGTTACTCAGGAGAAAGCTGGGCTGAGCAGGTCAAAGAAGAGCTCACACCCAAAAAGAAGGTCCAAATCGAAGACAAGAATGAAACCAACGAGGACCAAAGAGAAGGTCCTGAAGAATTTTACGAGGATGCTGTGAAAGAGGTCGGTAAGATCTCAGAGTGGGTGAAAGCCTGCAGCACCTTCAACATGAGTGGCGATGAAGGGCTTGCGTTTGGGCAGGCGTTCATGGAATTGACGGAGATCTTGAGTAAGGCGGGATGGCTTAAGGTAGTAGTTGACGAGAGGAAAGGTGATCTCCAAGGATGGTTTCGGTAAGTGCACTACTGTTCATGCTGAGGAAACCCCACAGCTCGACGTTGCACACCCTTCCTGTGTGGCCTCCAAAGGTCCCACACGCAAACCTGACGATGTCCACATGGAGGTCATTGAACACATTGTCACTCCGGGTATCTCCAATGGCAATGATGTCACTCATTCGGATATCTCCGATGATGATGTTCAAATGATCTCCGAGGCGGAGTTCAAGACCATGGCTCACGGAAAAAAGAAACGAGCCAGGAAACCGAGAAAGCTGGCTCCAGGAAACCCCGGGCCGAAAAAAACGACTCCTGTTGCACCCACCACGGCCGCGCCTGCCAAGGCCATCAAAACTCCGGCTCCCGCACCCAACGGGAAGGGAACCAGCCCCCAGGAAGGAGTGAAATCTTCCTATGCCTCAATGGCAGCCAAGAAGACCCCTTCTAACGCCGCCCCCACCACCAACACTAGGGATCCTCTCAAACTCTTAGAGTTTGCGAGTAAATTCCCCGAGCTCTCCAATGAGAAGATTGTGGCAATGTACAATGCCACTTACTCTCCTTCCGCCCCCCCGGCGAATAAGAAACCAGCCAACAAAGCTGGGACTATTCGCTCCACCCTTAATGGTCCCTCGTGAAAGCAAGTGATCATTCCCCTCCTCACGGGTCCTGCCGTCACCAACTTCAGGGCCATTATAGACTCTCTCAATGCATGCCTGATTGCGGAGAAGTCCAAAACAAGGGTTATTGCCACCTCGCAGGGTAAGCTGGGCCTTATGGTCCATACCTCAGAGGTCTTAACCCCCGCAGAGCTCGACGTTGTCAAAGCGTGGCTCAAGGAGAAGTTTGGAGGAATCACCACGGGTGATGCTACCCTCCCCAAATCCAAATCATTCGTGAAAGTCACGGACATATGTTACATCACCCCCCGAGGACAGGTCCTTACCGAGGCCAATGTGGTCTCCAGCGTACGGAGTTCAATCCACTCTGACGCCATCCAATTCGCATCGCAACCACGTGTACGACGCAACTCAAAACACTCGGACACCTGTATGGTGTGGTTTGAAATCTGGGACTCGAAAGCGGGGACCAACGTCACGAAAATCAAGGACAAGTTCCTCAACATCTATGGAGGGCTCTTCCGCATCAGGAGGGCCACAGCCAATCCGGGAGTCCCATTCTGCTCTAAGTGTTGCAGATGGGGCCACCCCCTCGTCTGTTGCCGAGCAAGACTCTTCACATGCGCGCACTGCAAGGGGCCACATGCCACCACCAACCACAGATCATTCGCTCACTGCTGCAAGGGCAACAATAAAGCCACTCCGCCTATCACGGCTACCCCTCTCGGAGAACCATGCCCTCACAAGGCGACATGCTCCAACTGTGGCAAAGACCACCTTGCTACCGACCGAAAATGTCAGTTTTGGAAAAAGCGATTTGACCATGACTGGCATACAAACAAAGCACTCGAACTTCGAGCAAACAAAGAAGTACCATCACCCACCTCCTCTCCATCCCGGGCTAGCCGAAGCCAGACTACCCCCCCTCAATGAATAACGTCCCTGACGAGCAAGACAGGCCTCCTCGTTCACTATTGAACGAGTTGAAGGTC
Organism: Chlorophyllum brunneum; assembly: GCA_963576785.1. Lineage (NCBI taxonomy): Eukaryota > Fungi > Basidiomycota > Agaricomycetes > Agaricales > Agaricaceae > Chlorophyllum > Chlorophyllum brunneum. Next base: position 2,001,008 of record OY756150.1, read on the forward strand.
TGCTCCCACAACGTAGGAAGATCGTATGGAGTGATGGAGACAGTCCTCGCACGTAGAGGTGATGTCGACCTCCTCCTCATACAAGAACCCCCTTGGAAATACCTCCGAGTCATCCCCTCATCTGTCTCTAATGACGGAGTGCCCCTCGTAGGAGGCCCAGTTCACCCGGACTGGACTCTCCTTTCTTATCCTTTTATCGCCGAAAAAGTCCTACAAGTGGGATGCCGACGATACCCTCAACGTACAGTCAACATGGAACACCGTACCACCCCGCGAGTCCTCGCCTTTGCTCATAAAAGGCTGAAACGGCTCCAACCCTCCATCCGAAGAGACATAATCGAACATCGAGACCTCCTGTGTATATCACTATATGCAGGAGGAGAACTACTGCTGTTAAATATCTATAATGACAGCCACAATACTGCGCTCCATTTCCTCGAGGAGCAACTCTTTGACCTCCTGCCCTTTCTTCTTTTGGGAGGAGATATCAACATCAGATCGGAATTATGGGACCCGTCGACGGATCAACATCTGGCAAGTGCGGACTGACTCCTTATGGTCACCGAAGCCCTCAATCTTGTGAGGACAACTCCATCTGAGGCTAAGCCGACTTGATATGCCTCGGATCCCAACCTACCAGACACGGTCATCGACCTAATCTTTGTTTCGGGAATGCTTCCATACATTCCCTCCCACGCTATCCAGGACGGTGATTGGTACAACTCGGACCATGCCCCCCTGCTAATCAGGGTACCTATTCCACAGATGGATGTCATCGTCGAAAGACTGACCATCCCCAAGGATTCGGAAGAGGAGACCAGGTTCCTGACGGACATCATAGAGGGAATCAAGAACAAGAACTGGCTGATGAACAACGCAGACGAGCTGGAGAGAGCTGTTGCCAAATTGGGAGTTTTATTTGACAGATCCTGGACCCGGAATGCGAAGACGACCAAGATCACTACTAGATCCAAGACCTGGTGGAACGAGGAGTGCTCGACCGCACTCGCTACACACCGCGCAGACTGCAAGAACAAGCGCAAGTGGAACGCTTTTCGCAAGACCATGAGGAAGACGAAAAGAGCCTACTTCGACAAGAAGATACAAGAAATCTCTGTTGACTGAAAACGCCCGTGGAATCTCATGCCATGGGTTAAAGACCACGCACTTCCGGCCACGGAAGCCACGTGTCACAATGGCCGGCCTTGTCTCACACTAGACAATCTGTGGATGGCTCTCGACTCCCATTACAATGCTGCCTGTGACAGACCAACGAACACGGCGGTTCTGAACGAGCTCCCTCCCCCGAATGGAATGGAGAATAGGACTTGGGTAGATTTCTCTCTCATGGAGATGATGGAGTTGCTCAAGGATACCTCAAATTCTTCCTCCCCCAGTCCCAACCATATTTCCTGGTCCCATCTCAAACAGATTGTCGCCGATGAAACTTGCGCTGGTCTACTCCTCAAAATCGGTAGTGCATGTCTGAACTTCGGGCACTGGCCTACCCACTTCAAAAAGTCAACGTCGGTGATTATTCCGAAACCCAATAAACCTGACTACTCCACTCCGAAGGCGTTCCGACCGATCGTCCTCCTTAACACGTTTGGCAAGCTCATCGAGAAAATGCTTGCTAAACGACTCCAATTCGAGGCTGTTAAATTCAAAGTCCTCCATCCACACTAATTGGGAGCAATCCACCAAAGGTCCACTGAGGACGCGGGTCTCTTCCTCACACACATCATCCGGGGAGCTTGGACGAAGAAGAAGAAAACGTCGGTGCTTGCATTCGACGTGGCCCAATTCTTCCCCTCCCTCAATCACAATCTCCTTATCGAAATTCTACGATGACAAGGATTTCCCCCCCAGGTCACCGCATTCTTCAACAACTACCTAAAGGAACGCCGCACCACTTACCAGTGGAACAATGAAACTTCCCTGGAATATGACGCAGCAGTAGGAGTAGGTCAGGGCTCAGCCCTTAGCCCTATTCTCTCCGCTTTATTCCTCGCCCCTCTCTTACACGTTTTTGACACCCATATGGAGGAACACCGTGACAAGTGGGACTTTGATGTCCTGTCATTCGTCGATGACGGCACTTTAATCGCGCAATCCCCGTCTCTGGAGAAGAACGTGGAAATCCTGCAACACATGTACTGCAAAATGGAGTGGCTCATGAACAAATTCAGCCTGGAAATTGAACACGGCAAGTCCGAGATCTTTCACTTCATGCGTGCAAGACAGGACTCAAATCCCTCAATTGATTTGGGATCCCCGCCGTTCACGGGTCACAACCCCCTCAAACCGAAGACCCATTGGCAGTACCTCGGCTTCTACTTTGACCGGATGTTGACCTTCAAAGAACACGTTCGATTCTATTCCGCCAAGGTGATATCCACCATCAAGGCAATGAAAATGCTGGGAAACTCCGTCAGGGGTCTATCCCCCAGCAACAAGAGACTACTCTACCATTCGTGTGTCATACCGGTTGCGACATACGGATTCTGACTATGGTTTCATGATCAATCCTGTACCAAGGGAACTTGTGAGATCCTTAACAAAATGCAACAAAGGGCGGCACTCTGGATTACTGGGGCCTTCCATACTTCTCCCACTGGTGGTGTAGAGTCCCTTGCGGGACTCATGCCCATCAAACTACATCTCCGAAAGTTGGCCGAACGACAATCGTCGAGGCTTCATACGTTGGACAATGAACACGCATTGGTAAGATTGACGAAAGAATATCATTCTTCCCCCCACCGACTTCACATCAAGAACTTCACGGAGGTTCAGAAGAAGAAGACACTTGGAGCTGTGATGGACTTTTCACGCCCCACCCCCAAGACTCGGTATATAGAACATTTCAATTCCATTTCTAAATCTCTCTGGCCCGGACATAGGTTACTTGACCGTTTCTTTACTAATATATCTTTTATAGGATTCAACCAGGACAATCCTTACCTCTCAAAGACGCTTTGGGATGATGTAATGATGAATGTGACGACGGATGCAAAATCTATCACAATCGGTACGGATGGCTCGGTCCACCCCAATCCCAATCTGCTTGCCAGCCAGTTTACGGCGGCAGCCACCATTCGACATCTTGACGGCGGGAGCTCTATTATGAAGAGGCTCGGAGGAACCACGTCGACAGACACGGAACTGGTAGCGCAGTACTTAGGTATTACCAAAGTGCTCGCTACTGCCGACTACGACCAGGTTGAGCACATTCATGTGTTCACCGACTCCATCATGGCCTCCCGGCTCCTACTTGACTGTACACCGCATTCCTGCCAATGACAGTCCATCCTCACCTCGAAGGCGCTCCTGGCTTGGTTTAACAAGTCAGACTGACACTGCCTTTCGTTCTATCACACACCGTCAAAATGCAAGTACGGGATACAAAAAGCCATGCACAACTGGATCCAAACGGTCGCCTGGCCTAACCGGGGTTGAAATCACCAAGTACCGAACTCAATTGACTACCTTCACAAGAAGTCCGCCGAATGCGCCATTCACACATGGCAGGCCATGTTCGGGTTCAAAACTTACAGCGGTAGCTCCTTCCTCCACCTCCCGGTGCGAGCGAACGGAGCCTCCGCCTTACCGTCGCACATCAAGTCCGGTCCATGGATACGAGAATGCGGATGATACAAAAAGCCATGCACAACTGGATCCAAACGGTCGCCTGGCCTAACCGGGGTTGAAATCACCAAGTACCGAACTCAATTGACTACCTTCACAAGAAGTCCGCCGAATGCGCCATTCACACATGGCAGGCCATGTTCGGGTTCAAAACTTACAGCGGTAGCTCCTTCCTCCACCTCCCGGTGCGAGCGAACGGAGCCTCCGCCTTACCGTCGCACATCAAGTCCGGTCCATGGATACGAGAATGCGGATACCAGCCCCAGCTCTTTACAAGAGCTTGCCGCACCATACTATGCCACGCCCCGATTGGAGAATATCGACTACGATTCTTTCCTAATGAGGACCTTTCGTGCCACTACTACAACAGTCAAATGGTGCAAATGCGGTCACACATCCTGTATCAATGCAACAACTTCGATCATCACTTTGGCGTCGACATGATAAAAACCTTTGTCAACTTCTTGCGTTGCAATCCCACTGCATTCAGTTTCCCCCCAGATCCTGAACGCCCTCGTATCCATGCCGGTTCTATCCCACCGTTACATCGTCATCAAGTCCAAAGGAGGTTTGGGTCTGCGCCTGCATAGTTTTCTTTTCTTTTCTCTTTTTTCTTTTGCTCTCCTGGTTATGGATTTCCAATTCATTTCTCTATCTCCCCTTCCCTCGCTCATCTACTATTTTATATAGTTTTCATTCAACTTCCATCTCTCCCGTGGTGCCCGGGTAAATACCCGCCCACATACTATGTACCGTTTGATGTTCCCCCTTGTGATTGCGAGTAGATAGTTTCTCTTCTATCGATTTCTCTCCCTCACTCTCTCTCTCTTTCCGAATTCCTTTCTTTCCTCTTTCTGCTGAACATTGTAGGTACCAAACATCTCTCTAGTGTACGTACTAGATGTCAACGAGTCTCGCGGGGTTTGTTTACTTGTAGTTTACTTTCCCTTTTCCAAACATTCTGTACATTCTGCCTTTGTATGTATGTACACATGGACTGCGTTCGAGCACCACTATATAAATTGTTGATTAAAAAAAAAAAAAAAAAAAAAAAAAAAAAAAAATGTTCGAAGGAAGAATATATGTCCCACCCAACAACCAAATATGACAAGAAATACTTCAACAATACCATGACAAAACAGATGTAGGACATCCAGGACAATATTGAATGATCGAACTCCTTAAACAGAGTTATTGGTGGCCCCAGATGCACAACAATGTCAAACGATACATCTGAGGATGTGAAGCATGCCAACGAAATAAAATACTCCAAACAAGACCGACAACACATCTCCATCCATTACCGACACCAGCAGAACCTTGGGAAGAGATATCAATCGACATAATAGGACCACTACCAGAATCAGAAGGATATGATGCAATACTTGTCATAGTCGATCGTTTCAGCAAAATGATCAGATTGTGGGCAGTCAACACTACCTTAACATCCAAGGAGCTAGGAGATATCTACCAAGATGACATATGGAGAACACATGGAATACCCTGAAGAATTATCAGCGATAGAGGCCCACAATTTGCATCCAAATTCATGGCAGAACTATGTCGAGCAACAGGAACCCAGCGAAACTTATCCATAGCATACCACCCACAAACCGACGGTCAAACAGAGTGCATCAACTAGGAGGTTGAAACATACCTCAGAAATGTAGTAAACCATGCTCAAGACAATTGGAAGAAATGGTTAGCAACAGCAGAATTCCAATACAACGACAAAACCCACACAGCCACTGGATATTCACCATTCAAAATAGTTTATGGACGATACCCTTGGAAGGGAGATATAATGAGTATTACCAAAGCACCTGCAATCACGGAACAGATACAGGAGTTACAAAACATATGACAAGAAACGACAAAGATGTTACAACACAATCAGGAACAAATGGAGAAATGTAATAGCATTAAGCCGGAACACGAGTATACCCCAGGAGAACAAGTTTGGCTCGAAGCAAGTAACATCAGGACAACAAGACCAACCAAAAAGCTGGATCACAAACGATATGGACCATTCAGGATAAAAACAAAAATAGGCAAAACAAGCTACCAATTGGAACTACCTGAAACATAGGCAATACACGATGTATTTAACAGCAGACTTCTCTCCCCATATTGAAACCCCAAGTTCGACAGCCAGCGCACCCCACTACCACCGATGCCCAAGATCATCAACGATGAAGAGCAATATGAGGTAGATGAAATCTGAGGACACCACACAAGAGGACAACAAAATCAATTCCTAGTATACTGGAAAGGGTATACCTCCGAAGAAGACACATGGGAGAATGAGTCAGAGTTAGAAAATGCTAAGGAGGCAGTTCAAGAATTTTTAGACAAGATTTCGAGGACAAAACCTATAAAAAGGGGGGGTAAAAAATGACAATTATAAACAACAAACCTCGTGTTACAAGAGATCACTACACTTGATGCACCTCACACTGTATCCATTGCACCCTAAACTTTGCCGATTACCTTCACAACACACCATGCATGCCAAATGCAAGCCCACCCCTTTCCCAGCCAACAATACAGAATTCAAACAAGAACTTAACAACCTCCTCGATGCCCAGTCCACTGAAGATCAAATTGAACACTATACTGTCACAACCAAAGGACTCACATACATCACCCATGCCATCAACAACCTCCAAATCCAAGCCAAAGCCCTGAGCCACATTCTACTCATCACCACTACCAGAGCCCTTCCTGCCGCCATGTCAACTGGGAAACATGAACTTATGAAGGAGTTATTAGACAAAGCAGCCACCAATCTCAACGTATTAGTGTATTCTGATGCAAAGAAATGCATCCAAAGTGCCTTAATTATGACAGGTGAAAGACTCAATCACCTTACCGACTCGAGCAACAATCCCACCTATAGACTTGCACGGAGACTAATGGATCTCAACTCATACATCCCCACTACCTTACCCAACAAGCCACCCTACCACAAAGATGATGAACAGGACTGGTTAGATGAAGGAATGGAGGGAATTGACAAATCAGTCCCAGACTATCTAATGGAACCAGATATGTGAGATGAAGTAGACCACCTCCTTATACAACTGCCTGATATGGACCTGCCACCCAAACCAACGATATTCAACCCACCCCCATCTTATCTCACACTCAAAGATGGAGGACAGTTCGAAGAAAACTACTGGGAAAAGATAATACACAACCTTGTTGCAGCTGAAACAAATGATACAGCAACATTCAAAGGACACACTATAGCCCTCTTCAGAGGAGGCCAAGACCACGCCCCTTTCTGGATTGGATGTCGATACAAATCAGGAACCCTGATGATTGGTCCTACCAAATATCAACTTGTCAATGCCTTGCACAAAGAACAAGATGACAAGTAGACTATGATATTTCATGGGGTCATGAAAGTAAAAAGGGAGGTATTGTTATGAACTATAGATAGACAGTACATTCCTATTATGTGCCTGTCACATTTATCATTCCTATGTATCTGTTTCACCTATATATTTCATCTCTTATGGCTGTACCTCTTCTGACTCATCTTATTCGTCTCTATGACTCCTTTACCCTGTTCCATTATTCTTAGTTCTTACCACTAGTATATAAAGTGTAGTAATACTTGATGTATTCCTTACACTTTACCAATCGTATCATCCCTTACTCTCTTCTCTACTTTCCAGTCTTTATCCAAAGACTTGCAACCTGAGTCCTAGACTAAGGTCGTAACATGGGTGGATTTTCCATTTAAAGGGAAGTTTAAGTCTATATGTCATTGGAGAAATGACTTGTTCAATTTCATATGGTCCTTCTCTTTTTGGTACCATCTTTTTGGATGGGTATGCAAGTTTCAGGTTTTGGGATTCCAACCATACCTTCTGACCAAGGGTAAAGAGTTTGAAGGTGGAGGTAATGTGTTTTCTCATACATTCTTGAGCTATTTTATGTGCTACTATTGCTTTGTTTCTAGTATAGTCAAGGGTTTGGAGTCTTTCTTCTGATAATTGTATGTTTGGGGTCTCAATTATTCCTGGTATACCTTGTGGATTGTATCCCATGATTAATTCAAATGGTATTTACTTTTGTTCCAAATAAAGTCTTGAGTTGTGAGTGAATTCGAGGATAGGAATATATTTAACCCAGTTGGTTGGGTTATGCAATGTATACAGTGATAGATAAGCTGCAATTTCTTGATTAAATCATTCAGTGGTTCTATCTGTTTGAGAATGGAAGGCAGTAGACAATGCTTGTTTAATATTGATTTCTTTTATTAATGTTTTTATTGATTTTACTGAAAATCTTGGGTCTCTGTCAGATATTATCTTGTCTGGTAGTTCATATCAAGGGAAGAATTTCAATAGGAATGATGCAATGTCTTTGGTGGTCTGATTTTTGGTAGTAGGGATAAAAATAGCCCCTTTTGAAAGTCCATCGTCCACAATAGACAGAATAGAATTGTATTTCTTGTTATTGTAATCTCTCAATGGTAGTAAATCCATTATTAGGTCCATCACAATTTGGGAAAATGGTTTAGTTAAGTTAGGAGGGTCAATTGGTGATAATACTGGTTTTGTCAGATGCCTATTAATCTTGTATTATTGACATTTTGCACATCCTTTCACATAATTTCGTACAAAAGTTGTCATTCTTGGTTAATAACAATTGTTTTTGACCAATCAATAGGTTTCTTGTTTGCCTGGGTGTCCTACCATAGGATTATTGTGGTATTTTTATAGTATTTGTCTTTTTAGTTGTAAATCATCAGGAATTACAACTTTTTTATTGTAAAGTAGAAGTATTTCTTGTTGTACTTGATAGATTGAATACTGTTTATCAACTAGTTCTGGTTTCTTGTTTATTAATGCTTGTAGAGCATTGGTTGATAAGGTATCATATTTTGCAGATTGAATAATCATATTTTGAAGATTTTAGTCAATAATATTGATAAAGACTTTATCTGAAAGTATTGTAATATCTTTGTTGTCTTAATCCTCATCTGGGATATAGTCTGGTTGTCTTGATAGTGCATCTGCTGCAGGTATTTTTGATCCAGGGACATGTTTGATTTTGAAATCAAATCTTGTTAAGTATTCATACCATCTGGCTTGTTATCTATTAATATTTTAGGGTTTTTTTCCAAAAGATCAAATTTTGATGGTCTGATCAAATTAATACTTGATGTCTTGCTCCTTCCAAGTAATGTTGCCATTTTTCTAATACTCTAATTATTGAGAGCAATTCTCTATCATGTATATCATAGTTTCTCTCTAATGGTGAAAATATTTTGGAAAAGAATAAGACTGGGTGTCAATTTCCATTGGTATCTTTCTGGGTAAGAATAACACTAGAGGTATATTTTGATGCATCACATTCAATTTCAAATGGTTTAGTCTGGTCTGGGGTAACAAGGACTGGTTTTTTGGTGAACTTATTTTTTAGGTCCTTGAATGATTGGTTGGCTTTGGGTGGCCAGTCAAAGGTTTTGCTTTTTGATAGCAAACCATTAAATGGTCTAGTGATATCAGCATAATAGTGGATGAATTTGCAATAGAAGTTTGTAAGTCCTATAAATTTTCTATAAATTTTCTTATTTTTTTCATGGTCTTTGGTTGTAGCCAGTTATATATGCCATTAAGCTTGGTTTAATCCATTTTTATTTTTCCTAGTATAATGATGAATCCTAGGTATTTGAGTTTTTGAGTCTCAAATTCACATTTTTCTCCTTTGAGATATAAGTTGTTTTGTTCTAGGTGTTTGAGTACTTGTTCCATTCTTTTATCTAGTTTTTCAATTGTTGGTGCAAAGATAAGAATATCATTCATATAGACTATGATTAAGCATTGGTTAATCATATCTCTGAAGATGTCATTCATTATGGATTGGAACATAGTGGGGGAATTGGTTAATCCAAAAACATGACTATTGGTTCATAAAGACCAAATTTGGTGGAAAATACTGCTTTCCATTAGTCTCCATTATGGATTCGAATGTTATTGTATCCTAATCAGATGTCGAGCTTGGTGAAATACTTGGTGCCTTTTAATTTGTCTAGTATGTTGGATATGAGGGGTAATAGATAGGCATTCTTGATGGTGTAATCATTTAAGTATTTGTAGTTTTGACAAGGTCAAAGTTTTCCATCCTTCTTTCCTACAAAGAAGAGGGAGGACACCATTGGTGATTCTGATTTTTGAATATAACCTTTTTGAAGATTTTCTTTGAGGAATTGTTTGGTAACTGCTCTTTTGGTATTGGAAAGTCTAAAAGCTTTTTCTTTATGAGGCTTAAAATCAGGTTTTAAGTCTATCTTGTGGTCATAGGATCTTGATGGAGGAAATTGTTTAGATTCCTTATTGTCAAATATTTTAGCAAATTTTTGCCATTTCTTCAGTAGTTGAAATTCTTTCTTGTTATTCTTCAACTTGGCTTTAGCTAAATCAGCAGCAATAGCTGACTTATAGTTTAATTCAATAATTCTCTCTATTTCTTGAGAATTTGAATATTTGTTGTATAATTCAGGTGATTTGTAGTATCTGAGAGGGTTAGATTGCCGATTATCTTATAATTCTTCTATTTTGTCAAGGACAGTGAGATGGTTTCAAGTGATTGATCCTATATCCACAGGTCCATGGAGTAAGTGTAGGAGTTCTTGTTCTTGTTGATTGGTTCTCCATTAAAATGTCCTTGATTGCCAATTTATATCTGGGTTATATTGTTCAAGAAAGGGTATTCCTAGAATAATATCTTTCAAAGCTAATCAGGTGATTAGGGTTTGAACTTGACATGTCTTGTTGTTGATGGTAGTGTTTAAAATAGTGTAATTCTTGACAGTAGCATTGGGGTTTGATGATCCATCAGTATATTGTAAAATGATCAGTGTCTCGAGGTTCTTGATGATTAGACCATGTTTATTAACATCTTTTTCATCAATAAAGTTTTCTTATGCTCCAGAGTCAATTAGAGCAGTTACTTTGAATGGTTTTGAAGTCTTTTTGGAATGTATTTTTAATGGGAGAAATATAAAATGATTGTTGATAGTTCAGGGAAAATAAATGAGGTTAATTAATGGTAATAGAAAAGGAGGTTCCAATCCTATTATCTTGGTCTCCAGATTTAAAAATCCAAAAAGGTATTCTTTACTTCTGATTGGTATTCTTCGGGGATCTGATTGACTATATTGGCTGCTACTTTTCCCATAAAAATAGTATTTAAAGTGCTTGAAGCTAGTGTGGGGGATTTGGGAAAGAGGGATTGTGGTGGCCCTTTAGGAGGTGGTTTTCTAAGGGGTTTGGTTTGGGAGGTCCTCTTTAAAAGTTCTGAGATGGTCTATTGGGTATCAGAGATTGTTGTTGAAAGTTGTTTGGCTTTGGTTAATTCTGAAATGGTTGTGGTTTCCTAGGTATAGGACAGTTTCAAGCAAAGTGTCCTTTTCTTCCACATCTAATGCATGCTCCACTGGTGAAGCATTGTTCTCCATCGGAGTAAATATTGCATTGAGTTCTGCTCCAGTATATTTCATTTCATATACTTGATCAGCATCTTCTTCATCTTCTTTTTCTTCTTCCTGATATTCTTCTTGTACTTCTTCATCATCATAGTATTCATAGTACTGATCTTCACATTGATCTGAATACTGTTGGGGATCTTCATATCTATTTTGGTAATAGATATTATCCACATCCATGGCATAGGGGTCTTGGACTGGTTGAGGTCAATTTTGATAATTTGACAAGTATTGTTGTCAGTATAGTTGGGGATCATATCTTTTCTGGTTTTGATAGGAATTTATATGAGATGACCCAAAATTGGCTTTGTTTCTTTGTTGGATGGCTTTGTATTGAATAGCCATATCAAACCATCCTGCTAGTGTAGTAGGAGGATTGAATTGGGTAGATATTTCCATTGAAATATCTCAGCAAATAGCTCATCAATAAATGTCAATTAAAACCTCATCTATCTCAATTCCTGAGATGTGAGCTTTAATCTGGAATTCTGCATTGAATTCCGGAATGGTTTGACTAGGTGATTAAACTAATGATTTTAGTTCTTGGTAGGCAGCAGCTGGCTTGTTTGGTAGTGCATAAGTACATTGGAGTTCTGTCTTGAATTCATTATAAGTAGGTAGTATAACTCCTATAGTTGGATTGGCTGGTGGTATTGGTTGTACTCTAGTTACTTGTATGGTGTTTGTTTGGGATAAGATGTATTGGTTGGCCCAAATATGCAATCTTGGTCCAGTCATAAGGGCAAGCATATATCATATCTTGTTGGTATCATCATTGAAGAGAGTTCTATTTGCATTAAAATAAATTTCACAGGATGATAGCCATTTCTTAAATTCAGAACATTCTCTACTGAAGCATGGGGGTTCTGGGAATTTGATATGTTGTTGTTGTTGTGCCATTGGTAAGACAGCAGTTCCTGGGGGTAGTGATGGTGAAGTTAATGGGCTCAGTGATAGACTAGGTGTAGGAGTTCTTGAGAGGGTGACAGTTTGGTACTGAGGACTTAAGTGGATCAGGGAGGGATTCATGGTGTTTGGAGGTGATTCTTGATTTCCTGGAGTATTACTTGAGCTTTTTCTAGGTATTCCTTGGCTTGTTCCTGTTTCAGTTGATCCTGAAGATCTTTCTGGTCGAGAAGTTGTGAATTGTGAAGGATTTCTTGTATCTGTAAATGAATTTCTTCTTTCTGTTGAGGAGTTTATTGAACTGCTAGGTCTTGGCATGGAAGATTTTGTTGTAGCTTTGGGAGATTGTAGGTCCAAAGTTCTAGGAGTGATCTGATGTAGGTCAGATACTGTAGGTGTACTGAGTAAAGGTTGAAGGTTGATTCCTTTGTTTTTCCTTTCTTGTGAATATTGGGAGTCAGTTTCAGTTGCTGATTGGTATGGAATAGTTGGTTGACTTTCAATAAGTAGGTGAGTCTGGCTTTTGCTGCTTGAGGGAAGTCTTGGAGTAGATAGTGATCCTGGAGGTTTTCTATCTGAACTAGTGTTAGGCTTTTGGTGAATCAAGTATTGAGGTTTCCAAATGACTTGAGATGTTGTTAGTGGATAATCAATTGAGTTTCTGGGTTTGGAAGAAGATCCTTCTAGAAGATGATGTTCCTTGTTGAAATTCTGGAGGGAATGGATCATGTTCAGAAGCTAGGATAGCTTTATGAGATCTGTTGTCAGATGATTCTCTGTTGTTGGCTCTGAAGGTTGGGGCAATTTTGGAAGTGATGAGCTTATCAAGGCTAAGTGGAACCAAGGAATATGCTTATTGAGTTAAGTAGAACTGTGAAAGGTTTTTGTGATGCAAAGAGATGTCTATACAGACTTGGTCTCAATGATACACAGGGTGAGAGTTCAGATAGCTAGTCTGAAGTCTCAAGGGTGAAAGAGGGCCTAGTAGCTAGGTTGTCTTTTGAGGATGAGTGAGGATAAAAGAGAGCCTAGTAGCTAGGTTGTCTTTTTGAGAATAGAAACAACTGTTTGGTGCCCAATACAGAGGATAACAGTCAAGTCTGGGAGTAGGTTGAGTTTGGAATTATGTTAACCAGTGAATAGGATTGCTCAAATGAAGCAAATGAGTGAAACTATAGAATTCCAAACTAGAGATACTGTTAGATTTGTTGTAGTCTTTTATAGGGTTTTACTGGAAGCAACAGAAAAGGGAATATCAACTGAATGGAGTTCTGAGGTCATAGACAAGTCATAGGAAAAGATACAAGTCATTGTAAGGTCATAAATGAGTCAGGAGTAGAGAGGGGTAGAGAGAAGTGGAGAAAATAAAATTGGAGTAGGGTACAGGGTATGTTGGTAACACTGGCAGTCAGTAAAAGACATTGCTCCCCTATACATACAGGATTTCCAGCTCCCACACACTTGAGCCTAGAGACCCAACCACTTTTTGGGGGGTTAACCCTCACCTCAAACATAATGGCTGGGCATTGGGTGGGCAACCTGTCTACATCCTCTCCTCAGGCTCACACCCTGGCCAATATTGAAATCTGTCCCTCTTTGAGATTCTGATCCACCACTCCCGAAGACTTTGCATGGTTTGCCTAAGCATTAACTACGAGATGATATGATACAAAATGATAGATTATGTTCCCTTAAGTGTCACCCTATCCCAAGACCCATGTTCCTGCCCAATATAGGTTCCATCATCTTTGTAACTCTCATCCACCTCACAAACAACCATCTCCCATTTCCAATGCACTCATACTTCATCTGCTTCAGTTGGCTCTAAGAGTCATAAGACCTATACCACCAAATGCCACGATGGTTTTGTTTATTCAGACCTGAAAGTCATTCAAGGAACTTAGGAGTGTGGATAGAAGAGGAGAAGATGAAGAAATACTGAGCAGATAGCATACGGGGGGATTTGAGTTTGGATTTGCATATGTATTTCCTGCGACAAAGTCCATGAGTCAATGCCCCCGGTGTTCTAGGCTTGGTGGTCACAAATCTGGGATTCTGGAATAAAAATGCAATATGGTATCGGGGGAAAGACATCCTAATGGACAGGTGGTCTTGGTTGCTTGGTTGGGTTGGTAGGTAAGTGACATTGATGATAACCTTCTAGATCATGACTTGATGTATTTTAATGAGGATGAAGATGTAGCATCTCCTCAGAAGTACAGGCCCCTACCTGAACACCCGTCGGCCACACCCACATTTGCTAGGGGTGCATACCACACGAATTTTATGAAAAACCCATTGTCGAGGTCATACCCTGGCAGAACGGCTTTTAACGACGTGGAAGACGGAAAGGCCTGAAAGGAGTCAGGGACAAGTTAGAACAATGTCTCTCAGTTCAAATCACACTATAAAGCACCCCTACCTCTCGGCATAAATGTAATGGGAGGTACACGGCTTCAGGATCAGGCTCAGGCTCTGTTTCAGGTTCGAGGATTAGTATTAATAGTGTCGGATGGAATGTATCGGAAAAACCGGAAATCCTGACCAACGGTACCGTTTCCCATGACACCCTTCAGTTTGTCATTGAGTGTGGGTAGTTCTCTGAGATTGGTAGTGGTGGTGGTGGGGGGATCGACTGGCTGTGCCTGTTACCTCGGGTTTCAATTCAGCCACGCAACCAACATCCATTATGTTGACCTGGATTATTGGCATCTACGACTGGAACAAATATGGCGGGTGCTACACCCATGTCCTCAAGTACGATCACTGCAACAACAAGCAGATCGACCAAGCCGAAACTGAGGACAAGGATGGGTATGAATTATCTCCCATGAACTTCTATCATTATTTTTACTTTCGGCTTGGATTGATTATATACCTACCACACTCATTCGTATCTCGTTTGTTCCTTGTTCCGTTGTCATACGTCTAATGTTCATTAATCTCCCGCTATTCTGTGGATCCATGGATCAGACTGGGTTTTGCGAAGTGTTAATACATTGGTCTCAGCCCGAGGCGCTCAGCAAGTGTCTTTCTCCAGCACATACAACCCCACCTCTTCAGGTGCATCTGCTCCCCCTGCTGCAAGCCGAGCGCGATACACCGATGAGGAAGGAAAGATGTCGGGATGGACGCCTATTGAGAGGCAGGCATGGCTTGACAGTCCCAACTGGTCTTAGTCGGAGTGGCGGGTAAATGCCATCGTAGGTTTCCAGATCACGACCTAATACATTTTTAGTGAGGAGGAAGATGCAATGTCTCTTTTGACGTGCAGGCTTTGGATATCGAATTTATGCAGACGTTCATCAGCTACGTCCACGGGTTCCATGGGTTCATATCACATCCGTCTTGCGAGACCTGCGAAATACCCACTGTCGAGTCGCGTTCCGGTGGAACGGTTAATATTGGCAGAAGGTGTCTATGAAGGGGGTCGACTCTGAGCTAGAACGATGTTTTCAAGTTGGAGAAATGTTGTACAGCTGCCTCTACCCTGTGGTATGGATATAGTGGGAAGTGCTCGGCTTCGGGCTCTGGTTCTGGCTCTGGTTCAGGTTCGAGGTTTGGTACAAGCGGTCTTGGATCAAATACATCAGGAACAAGGACAAACTTTTGGCGATGACGACAACAGACAACGGCCTCACACGCTGTTAGCATTATCATCGAGTATTCCATTACCATGAACTTGCAGGACAAAGCTGGAGTACTGAATGGTAGGATTTTGAGAAAGGTGGAAGGGGAGGAGGGCGATAAGGATAAGTTTTTACCATTCTTGCCACTTCAAACGGTTGGAGAACCAACCTATTAAGACGGGGTTGACGCACGGAGGGGAAACCCTAGTCATTGCCACATTCTGGAGGGGCGAAAACGGAGATGACCGGTGATGCCAGATCTGAATACATGAAATCGAGCAAGGGGCTGTAAGCGTACGAGAGTGCTGGTGTTGGTGGCATTATCATCGTTTTGTAGCCTCGTGGTGGATCTGGAAGAGTAAACCCCGGTACCCTGACCCGAGGGGATGTATCTTTGTATCGTTTGATTCTTTCCTTCTCAATATATTCATATTCAATTGTCTAGGGGAACGAAGAACATGAAGATTAGTACTGAAGATGGGATGCCTGTGTGGGAAAGATCCCCTTCACCGCAGATCTGTGTCGTACCTGAAAGGGAGCTGGTAGGATATCAGACCAGGGCGCTTATCTGGAACGCCCACTACAAGCCGTGATGAAAACTTTCAATATGCTCCGAGAGCAGAAGCCTGACCACCATCTAAGTTTGGGGGATCTAAGGAAATAGTTAGGTGTGACACAGCACTCGGTGGAACGCCCGCACGTCCTCTGGCATACTTGCACAGGGTTTATATGGTTACGTTAGTCATCTTTGTCATTGTTTTTTCAATCGCCTATTATCGGGGACAGATGAACCCAAAGGACAGCAACATGAGGTGTGTCCTTGATGCACCCCACAACCTCAAGCTGTATTGTCCATAAGACTACAGCCTTACGGTCCTCATATTCGATGTTTGACGTTAAATCGTTGTTTCTGGCTGACTATCGGTCATCCTTATTCTCTGTCCATTGTGTGGGCCGAAGCCGTAATCGGTGTTTCAATCGCTCAGATCCATCCGACACTACGACACAGCTGACGGGTACATGGAGCAATGGACAGGAATTGATTGCATCAACTCTGTCGCACGATTGAATCGGTCACAGGAGGACCAGGCGAGGCAACTGGGATTGGATAGCAAAATGTCAGATGGGTTGCAGAGATTGGCGACCCAGCAGAGTCATGGTCATCACATCCTGCTTCCATCCTGGGATCTATTAACGTCTGACAGACTTGATGTGCAAGAATCACTCCAGAATTCTCGACCACGAAGCTTCTAATCGGGTCAAGACAGCGGAAATCCGGGTTTTAGATTGACCACTCTCCACTGCTGTGCCGCAAACCCTCCACATGTTTGCCTGGCCAACTTCATGCTTGGAATGCATGCAGACCTTGGGGGTAGATACCGGCGGGGTCCGCAATACTGCTTCCTAAAGCTCTAGGATTGCTTATGATTTATGATCATTATGCTCATCATTCTCCTGCTCGCCGCTACATTCAGGAACACATCTGACGACAGAAGGAGTCAGATGTATGTTCTCGTCCTCGAAGCCATGTGATCACGTACCACACGAACGTGTCGATTCTTTACTATCTACCTTTCCCCTCTTCATAGCAGGACACTTCAGGCCTTTACGCATTTACACGCCACTAAATTACCCACCCACCCATACCACTTAATTTAGAAATTGAGAACAGACATAGGTGGCTCGTCGTGGCTCAACGCAGGGGCGACCTGACCGCGTTGCACTTCGACCTCACCACCAGAGACCCGGGACAAAATAAACCCGGATCTCTCAGCCCACACACTCACAATGTCAACGTCTCGCTATAGATTCATCTATACAAATATATCACTTATCTGGCTAAAATCGAGCGAGAGGTCTTCATCAAGTGTCCCTATCACATCCGCGATCGACGCTCTGGATCCACCCATCCCGCTCACCATCTTTGGCCGCCAACTGCCCGGATGCCCCAACCTCCGCTAGCCAACGTACCATACAGGACTCGTCTGGAGCTGCATTGCCACGATTTTCGCTTGTACTTGGGTTGCCATGCACTTTGGGTTGGGAGAAGCTGAAGGAGAGGGTCAAAATTATGGCCTTTGTCTCCCTTGTGGCCTTCTGATGGCGGTTGGTGGGTGGTTGTATGTTGTTGCCTGATCTATCATCATTACTCTTGCTTTCACCACCCTCCGTGATCTCCCACCCCAAGCGTACCAGAATGTTGAATGGACCACCTTTGTCCCCTGCTCCTAGCTGTCGCCCCTGTCATGATGTCACATACAATAGTTAGCGTGTTTTTAAACTTGTTCACCCCATCAAATGTAATGACTGTCATGACTATCTTTCTACCTCTTCGTCTCATTCAAGCAGCTCATTTTTGTTGTGAATGTCATGTACGCCGACGACGTTTAACAGCGTTGGGTGGGTACGGAGTCGCTTTGTACAGTCCCCACACATTTGCCCGATCGGGCCTAAAGACATTGCTGGTGGGATAAACCCTAGCGCTCACCCAAACCCAGCTTGTTGATGCCAAGCGGGCATTGGTACCATCTCATCACCATGAATGGAGGCCCTGCCGACAGGCAGGTACGTTTTCTTGGGCAAAACATGACAAGTCACAGGAAGTTGAAGTCAGGTGTAACACCTCACTGTCCCTCCTGTCCTACCCTTCTCCCTATACCCTTTGCTTTACCCTCCTTTTCCTGTAATCACATCATTTCCAATTAAATTAATTTACCTGCCACTGCAATCCCCATAAATATACATCTTTCAACAGAGACGAGTCGTGCAGTGACCCTTCTGCGGGACATGTGCGGGCAACCTGTCATCGTCCCCCTGTTGGGCTCACACACTGGAAATTCTGGACGTCTCGCTCTCCGAGACTCCGATCCGCCACTCCCAAAGAACTGTACGCACGATTTACTCCCCTTTTTCATCAATCCCTTACACCGTAGAAAACATTTTTTTCGCTCTGTTGCCCTGGTTGACACTCCCAGCCCAAGATCGGTGTTTTAATCGTTCAAATCCATCCAAGTCGTACGTCAGTCGACACTATGACACAGCTGACGGATGCATTAATCAACGGATAGGAATTGAATCAACTTTGTTGCACGATTGAATTGGTTGCAGGAGGACCAGGCGAGGCTGGTGGTAATGGATAGCAAAATGTCGGATGGGTGCAGGGATTGGCGACCCAGCAGAGTCATGTTCGTCTTCCATCCAGGGATCAATGGTCGTCCGACAGGCTTGACACGCAAACATGAAACCTTATCACAAAGCTTCTAATCGGATCAAGACAGCGGAAATCTGGTTTCTAGAACGATCATCCTCCACTCCTATGCCACCTCCGCATGCTTGCCTGGCGAACTTCACGCCTGGAACGCATGCGGACATCGGGGGTATATATTGTCGAGGTCTGCTATACCGCCTCTTAAACCTCTTACGCTGCTTATCGTTTACGATCGCTATGCTCATCCTCCTCCTGCTTGCCGCTGTGTTCAAAACTTCATCAAGTCTGCCACTTACATCTGCGATCGACGCTCTCGATGCGCCCACCGCACTCACCATCTTTGGCCGCCAACTCCCCAAATGTCTCAACCCCGCTAGTCAACGGACCATACAGGACATCGTCTGGAGTTGCATTGCCACGATTTTCGCTTGTACTTGGGTTGCCGTGCACCCGAATGTTTCCGATCCGTGCACTTCGGGTTGGGAGAAGCTGAAGGAGAGGGTCAAAATTATGGTCTGTGCATTGTTGGCACCGGAGCTGGTTACACTGTGGGCTTTGAGGCAGCGCATCGGGGCGGAAGAGTACATGGTGGAGTACAATGACAAGTATTTCCAAGGTGAGTCACCAGCCAAACTTCAAGTTGTCCTGCCGTCACATCTCATTCACGCTAGAGATACCGCCAGCCAGATCAATTTTACAATCCATCATGGACTGGTTTGGGAAACACGACAACCAGTGTCACAGACACCACCGCAGTGGCCCTTGGACGCTGACCCATGGATTCCTCCTCGAGATGCACGGCTTGCGAACTGATACGGGGAACGGCCTGTTAGAGTGTGTTGAAAGCCTTCCGGAACCCGTTTCTATCTCAGAGGCAGAGATTAGCGACAAAAGCAAAGGGGACTTCCTCACCAAGCTCTTCGTCATCCTCCAGACTGCCTGGTTCATCTTCCAGGTTCTCGCACGTTGGGCTACTCACTTAAAGGTCACCGACCTCGAGGTCATCACTCTCGGCTTTGCATTGTTAAATCTTGTCACATATGCGCTGTGGTGGAACAAGCCACAGAATATGCAGGTTCCGATATACGTTGATGTTGGAGAAGAGGAAAACGAGAAGGAAGACCGACATGAGGTGGAGATAGATGCTCCTGGCATTCGGGAAAGAATAATGAGTGTGCCTTTGGGAACCGCCACTTTCATTGTTACGATCCCATTAAGGCTTTTTGACATGTTGAACAGCGACGGGGGTTCATTCTACTCATCGGTGGACGGGTTTACGAATTTGACGGTTGCAGTTCCCATGGCTTTAATCAGCCTGATATTTGGCGTTCTACACTTCATACCCTTGTGGACATCATCCTTCCCTTCAACCCTGGAGAGGGTTCTCTGGCTAATCTCTGCAGTGTGTATCATCACCGAGCCGATTCTCCTGTCAGTATCCGCTTTAATAATGGGATGGGATGGCCGCTGTGTGTGTTTATTCTTATGTGCCCCCCTTTTTTTGCCTTGTTGCTGTTTGATTGCGGTTGGTGGGTGGTTGTATGTTGTTGCCCGATCTATCATCATTACTCTTGCTTTCACCACCCTCCGTGATCTCCCACCCCAAGCGTACCAGAATGTTGATTGGACCACCTTTATCCCCCACTTCTAGCTGTCGCCCCCGTCATGATGTCACGTACGATAGTTAGCATGTTTTTAAACTTGTTCAACCCATCAAATGTAATGACTATCGTGACTATCTTTCTACCTGTTCGTCTCATTCAAGCAGCTCATTTTTGTCGTGAATGTCATGTGCGCCAACACCATTTAACAGCTTTGGGTGGGTACGGAGTCGCTTGTACAGTCCCTGCACATTTGTTCGATCGGGCCTAAAGACATTGCTGGTGGGATAAACCCTAGCACTCACCCAAACCCAGCTTGTTGACGTCAAGGGGGCATTGGTACCATCGCATCACCATAACTTGTCACACCCGGTCCAAACTACCCACTACATATCATCTACTTCTCCTCGTCTACTTTCAGACAACCATCGTCCATTTCCGAATGAGTCGTACTTCATTTTCGTCAGTTGGCTCTAGGAGTCATAGCAACTCCATCACCTCTACTAACGCCCGGGATGGCCTCGTCGATTCAGACCCGAACTTCGTTTAAGAAGTATGGGAGAGTGTGGATGGAGGAGAACGGGAAGAACAAGAAGTATTGAGTGAGCAGGATGCGGGGTTGAGAACTCTGTGGGGGAGATACTATATTCCCGCCGAAAATCGCTCAATAAGACCAGTATAATCTCTGATATGCTTTTATCTTCACCTGAAGACCTTGATGCATTCTTCTTTTTCGCTTCTCGCTCGCCACTTAACCATCTCTACAATGCATAAGTCCATTCAATATCTTCGGGAAGGCGTATGAGCAGGCACAGGGACCGGCTTTATACCTAACATGTACATTCTCTCCCTCAAGCAGAATTCTGTCCTTGCATCTTATTGTCACAATTCCAGAACATCGCCTAGTTGCCCACCCCTCCGTACCGCCTGACTGTGGTCGACTATACGCCACGTCCCTTCCAGACACCCCTTCCCTTCCAGACACCCCTCACCCACGCCTCAACACAGTATACTTCGCTTCTCCGAATCAGGCATACCGTTGACCTGATGCTTCAAGCGTCAGTGGTGTCTTCACATGCATGCCGCAGTCATTGTGGTCTGGCGGAACGAAAACTGAGAGGATCGATGATCGGCAGGTCCGGAAACACGTAATTGTCACTTTTGAGAGAAGAACTATAAGCGTATAAGCGTTGGTGATGCTATCGTCACTTTGTAGTCCCATGTTGGAGCGGAAAAAAAAAAGAAACCACGGAGGTATGACCGGGAAGGATGTACATTTCGATTGTTTCAATCTCACGATCGATTGTCTGCAGGGACGAATTAGAACATGAAGAGAGTCTAACGAAGTTATTATAGCTACTAGCGCAGTGGTACCAAAGATGAGAGACTTGGCTGAGGGGGATAGGTATGCAGAGCCTGTTCACTTCACCAACGTGCACATCTCTCGGTCATAAGCGCCCAGATCCAACACTCCCAGCACGCCGGTCAATTCAGATAGGGTTCTCTGTAACACAAGCTCGCCTATCCTCCGCGGCCACGTCCTCAATGGGATCAGGCCCGTCTGGATGGGATCCCTTGGTACATGATCCACCAGGTAAGCGCTCTGATCACCCCTGCTTTCACGCACATTCAACGTCACACTCGCGAGGTCCGGAATATTCCCATGTTGAGATTAGGTATCACTACCCCCAATTGTCACCAGAGGACCTGGGAGGCAATTCATGAGGTATAAAGGAGGGCTTGTTCGTCAATAGCATAGCCTGAGACGTATACCCTCATTTCTTCCCCCATTTTTCTTTAATGTTTCGACGCCAATTTCAATCCGAAGTGGCGAGTGTGGCGCGGTCTTGCAGGGATGCGAGTTTGTGGGGACTCCACGAACCGACTGGACTGGATACCCTATGTCAGATCAGCCTCGTATTGCCCTACCGGGAGTGGAATAACAGACCAGGGCGCTCACCCGGAACGTTCACTACAAGCTGTGACGAAAACTTTTAATAATCTCAGGTGAGTGACAAGGATATCATCTAATATGTGCTGTCCCTCACTGTGAATCTCCAGGGAGGACGGGAGACCGGGTGGGAGGCGATGAAACCGGGCTATGATAGTCTTGGAGCTGTCATTCGTCACGAGCTAGAAATCAACTATGATAAGGAAATCCGTGAAATTCCGGCGATATAGAATGGCCTACCCTTGGGTTCCGTGTGCTAATTCCCAGCAGTATTCGCAGCCATCGGAAGTACGGAATACCTTGTGTCTACGAGGGGGAGAGTTAATAGAGAGTTATAAGATCGGACGGATCTAAGGGGATAAAACAACCGGGCGCCCTCTGTCCTGTTATTCTAGCGCTCTTACACAGGTTTTATATAGTTATGCTAGTCTTCTTTCTCATTGATTTTCCAATTGCCCATTATCGGAGATAGAAGAATCCACAGTACAGCAACATGAGGTGTTCTTGATGCACTTTGCAACTTCGAGCTGAATTGACCATGAAACTCACGTTCGATGTTTGACGTTTAATTGTTGTTGCTGATCGACTATCTGCCATCCTCATTCCCTGTTTACCGTGGTGGGCTAAAGCCCTTATCGGTGTTCAATCTCCCAGATCGATCCGAGCCGAACGTCAGTCAACACTGTGACACAGCTGATGGATGCATGGAACAATGGACAAGAATTGAATCAGCTCAGTCGCACATGTGAATTGGTTGCGGGAGGACCAGGCAAGGCGGCTGGTATTGGATAGCAAAATGTCAGATGGGTGCAGAGATTGGCGACCCAGCAAAGTCATGTTCGTCACATCCTCCTGCCATTTACGAATCAATTAACGTCTGACATATTTGACACGCAAACATCACTCTAGAAGCTTCTAATCGGGCCAATACAGCAAAAGGCTGGTTTCTAGAACGATCACTCTGCACGGCTGTGCCACCAAACCTCCAGAAGTTCGGTCAACTTCACGCTTGAAATGCATGCAGACCTCAGGGGTATATACTGGGTATATACTCTTGAGGTCTGCGATACCCCGTCCTAAACCTCTTGCGCTGCTTATCTCTTCATATACATTCGCGATGCTCATCCTCCTCCTGCTCGCCGCTGCATTCAGATCTTCATCAAGCATCCCCGTTACATCTGCGATCGACGCTCTTGATCCACCCACACCACTCACCATCTTTGGCCGTCAACTCCCGGAATGCCTCAACCCCGCTAGCCAACGTACCATACAGGACATCATCTGGAGCTGCATTGCTACGATTTTCGCCTGTACTTGGGTCGCCGTGCACCCGAACGTTCCAAAACCATGTACCTCGGGCTGGAAGAAGCTGAAGGAGAGGGTAAAGATCATGGTCTGCGCACTGTTAGCACCAGAACTCATTACGGCATGGGCTCTGAGGCAGCGCATCGGGGCGGCAAAGCACATGGGGGAGTATAATGCAAAGTATTTCGAGGGTGAGTGCCGCCCGGGCCCCGTCCGCCCTCGTATCTCATCCAATTCAGAGATGCCACCGGCCAGATCGATCGTGCAGTGCCTCCTGGACTGGTTTGGGGAATATGACCAGCAGTGTCACAGACACAACCGTAATGGACCTTGGACACTGGCTCATGGATTTCTCCTCGAGATGCGTGGCTTGCGACCATATAATCGGCCCGACTTTCTCCCCAGGTCCGGTGCGTTCCAAGATATTACCAAGCTTCCTGGACGTCTCTCCATCTCGGAGGCAGAAATCAATGATAAAAGCAAAGGCGACTTCCTCACAAAGCTCTTCGTCGTCTTGCAGACAACCTGGTTCATCTTCCAAGTCCTAGCTCGTTGGGTCACCCACTTGCAGGTCACCGAGCTCGAGGTCGTCACGCTCGGCTTCGCATTTTTGAACATCGTCACATATGGACTGTGGTGGAACAAGCCACAGAACATGCAGGTTCCGATATACATTGATGCTGGAGAGGAGGATACGCTGGGGGAAGGATGGCATGGAACGAGGGTGGAGGAAGACAATGGCGCTGATGTTTGGGGCAGAATATCCCGTGCACCTTTCAAAATTGCCCATTTCACTATTACACTCCCTGTTATGTTTGTTGACATGTTGGCTGATCACGGGAATAGTTCATTCTACTCATCGGTGGATGGGACTGAGAATTTGGCAGTTTTGCTTCCCATGACTTTTATCAATGTCATATTTGGCGGTTTACATTTCATACCTTTGTGGACATTATCCTTCCCTTCAAACCCGGAGAGAGTTCTCTGGCTTATCTCAGCAGTGTGGATCACCACAGAGCCAATTCTCCTGACAGGGGTTGCCTTAGCGGATCTGGATGGAAGCCATGGCAGATTTTTGCAAGTAATTGGATACGTTATGGCCATTCCGATGGCAGTTGGGGGGTGGTTGTATGTCGTTGCCCGTTTTCTCCTCATTACGATTGCTTTCACTACCCTCCGTGATCTTTCACCCAGCGCATATCAGAACATTGAATGGACGACTTTTATCCCCCACTTCTAGTAGTTACCCTATCAATATGTCCTGGCGTCTCGTTGAATCCGTCACGTTCATTCTACCTCATGTTCGGGGCGAAAACTGTTTCGACACTACCTCCAAAATCAGCCAATTTCCTTGTTTAATGTCCTGAACCAACCTTAAGGGATCGACAGGCGGTTGCTGGGTCAAAGGTTCCCGCTAGGTTCATGGAACTCGAGTGAAGAACATCGGTCAAGGGGTAAGAACAGATCTGAGCCATGATGTATCCATTTTATTGTTATCATCAGCCAGACAACATCCACTGACAGGCCTCCAGCATCCAACTCAAGATGAGCCAGTCATCCAACCCAGCTCTCCTCCAGCTGGCTCTCATGACTGTTCGAAGGGACCTGGTGTTCCTGCCCCAATATAAATTCCGTCATCTCTTGCCAACCCATTTCCGATGCACCCAAACTTCGTCTGCTTCCGTTGGCTCTAAAGGCGTAAGAGCTCTACCATTAGAAGCCATGATGGTTTCGTCTATTCAAACCTGAACTTCATTCAAGATATTTGGGAGAGTGGGTAGAAGAGGAGAAGACGGAGAAGTACTGAGAGGACAGCATACTGGGGGATTCGAGTTCGGATTTTACATACATATTTACTGTGACGATATCTATGGGTACGTTTCATATACCCGCCGAAAACGTTTCACACGAAACGCAATACGCTGATCTTGGGAGAAAGACATCCGGATGGACAGACGGTTCCGCATTGCTTGGTTGGGCTGGTAGGTAAGTGACATTGATGATAACCTTCAAGATCATGATTTGATGTATTTTAATGAGGATGAAGACGCACCATCTCCTCAGAAGCACAAGCTCTTATCTGAATGCTCGTCGGCTACGTCCGCGTTTCCTAGGGGTGCATATCACATCCCCACGCAAATTCTACAAAACCCACTTGTAGAGGTCATACCCCGGCAGAATGGCTTTGAACGATGTGGAAGGCGGAGAAGGCGCGAAAGGAGTCAACGACAAGCTAGAACAATGTCTTCCAGCTCGGATCGCACTATCAAGCACCCCTACCTCTCGGCATGAACGTGGTGGGAAGCACACGGCTTCAGAGTCAGAGTCAGGCTTGAGGATTAGTACGAATACTTGGTGTCGGATGGGACAAACGCGAAATCCTGACCAACGGCACCGTTTCCCGGGATACGCTTCACATTCCATTGGTATTTTTGTCATTGGGTGTTTCCTTACCATCAACTCTAGGACAAATTTTGAGGGCTCAGTGGTACGATTTCAGGGAAGGGAGGGAGAAGAGGAGGATGATAAATGTTTACGGCCACTTCTACATCAACTTATTTTGAAGACACAACTGACTCAGACAGTATCGACGCGTGGAAATATTGTGATTCCTAGGTCGAGGGTGGTTCTCTGAGATTAGTGGTGGTGGTGGTGGGGGGATTGACCAGCTGTGCCTGTTACCTCGCTCCGCCTATGATTCGGAATTCAGCCACGCAGGGCCTGACACCATTTCAACAACCCCCCACTATCCTGACCTGGATTATTGGCGTCTATGACTGGACCGAATATGGCAGGTGCCCCGTCCATGTCTTCAAGTACGACTACTGCGACACCAAGCCGAAACTGAGGACAGGGATGGGTATCATTTACCTTCCATAAAGTTCTATCATTATTTTTACTTTTGGCTCGAATTGATTATATACCTACCACACTCATTCGTATCTCGATCGTTCCTTGTTCCGTTGTCATACGTCTAACGTTCATTAATCTCCCGCTATTCTGTGGATCCATGGATCGGATTGGGTTTTGCGAAGTGTTAATACATTGGTCTCAGCCCGAGGCGCTCAGCAAGTGTCTTTCTCCAGCACATATAACCCCACCTCTTCGGATGTATCTGCTCCCCCTGATGCAAGCCTAACGCGATACACCAATGAGGAAGGAAAGACGTCGGGATGGATGCCTATTGAGAGGTAGTCATGGCTTGACAGTCCCAACTGGTCTTAGTCGGAGTGGCAGGTAAATGCCATCGTAGGTTTCCAGATCACGACCTAATACATTTTTAGTGAGGAGGAAGATGCAACGTCTCTTTTGACGCGCAGACTTTGGATATCGAATTTATCCAGACGGTCATCAGCTACGTCCACAGGTTCCATGAGTTCATATCACATCCGTCTTGCGAGACCTGCTCAACGCCCACTGTCGAGTCACGTCCTGATGGAACGGTTTATATTGGCCTGTACGACAGAAGGTGTCTATGAATGATGAGCCAGAACGGTGGCTTCGGGTTTGAGAAAAGTTGTACAGCTGCCTCTACCCCGTGGCATGGATGTAGTGGTGGGAAGTGCTCGGCTGCCTCTGGTTCGGCTCTGGTTCAGGTTCAAGGTTTTGTACAAGCAGTGTTGGATCATATGCATCAGGAACAAGGACAAAACTTTTGACGATGACGACAACAGACAACCGCCTCACACACCCTTAGCATTATCATCGAGTATTCCATTACCATAAACTTGCAGGACGAAGCTGGAGTACTGAATGGTAGAATTTCGAGAAAGGTGGAAGGGGAGGAGGGCGATCAGGGTAAGTGTTTACCATTCTTCCCACTTCAAACGATTGAAGAACCAACCGACTAAGACGGGGTTGACGCACGGAGGGGAAACCCCTAGTCATTGCCCCAGTCTGGAGGAACAAAAATCGTGAGGACCGGTGATTGCAATCCGGATACATGAAGTCGAGCGAGGGGCTGTAAGGGTACGAGAGTCTTGGTGTTGGTGGCACTATCATCGTTTTGTAGCTTCATGGCGGATCCGGAAGAAGGAACCCCGGTACCCTGACGCGATATCGTTGTACTTTCGTTCTCGATATATTCATAATCGATTGTCTAGGGGAACGAAGAACACGAATAGTAATACTGAGGATGGGATGTCCATTGTGGGAGGGATACGTATGTAGAATCCATTCCCTTCACCACGGATCTGCCTCGTACCCGAAAGGGAGCTGGTAGGATATCAGACCAGGGCGCTCGTCTGGAACGTCCACTACAAGGCGTGATGAAAACTTTCCATATGCTCCGAGAGCAGAAGCCTGACTCTCGTTCGATTTTAGCCAGATAAGTGATAAATTTGTATAGAGGAATCTATAGTGAGACGTTGACATTGTGAGTGTATGGGCTGAGGAGATCCGGGTTTATTTTGTCCGAGGTCCCTGGTGGTGAAGTCGAAGTGCAACGCGGTCGGGTCGGCCCTGCGTTGAGCCACGACGAACCACCTATGTCTGTTCTCGATTTCTAAATTAAGTGGTATGGGTGGGTGGGTAATTTAGTGGTGTATAAATGCGTAAAGGTCTGAAGTGTGATGCTATGAAGAGGGCAAGGATAGAGTCTAGTAAAGAATCGACACGTTCGTGTGGTACGTGATCACGTGGCTTCGAGGACGAGAACATACATCTGACTCCTTCCGTCGTCAGATGTGTCCCCACTATATAATTCTGGGGGGATCTAGTTGGGGGTGACACGGCACTCGGCGGAACGCCTGCACGTCCTCTGGCGTTCTTGCACAGAGTTTATATGGTTACGTTAGTCATCTTTGTCATTGTTTTTTCAATCGCCTATTATCGGGGATAGAAGAACCCAAAGGATAGCAACATGAGGTGTGTCCTTGATGCACTCCACAACCTCAAGCTGTATTGTCCATAAGACTACAGCCTTACGGTCCTCATGTTCGATGTTTGACGTTTAATCGTTGTTACTGATCGACTATCGGTCATCCTTATTCCATGTTTATGGTGTGGGCCGAAGCCGTATTCGGTGTTTCAATCGCTCAGATCCATCCGAGTCGCACGTCAGTTGTCACTATGACACAGCTGACGGATGGAACAATGGACAGGAATTGAATCAACTGCATCGCATATTTGAATTGGTTGCAGGGAGACCGGGCGAGGCGGCTGGTATTGATACCCTAGAAGCTTCTAATCGGGTCGATACAGCAAAAACCTGGTTTCTGGAAGGATCGCTCTCCACTGCTGTGCCACCGAACCTCCGCATGTTTGCTTGGTCAACTTCGCCCTTAGAACGCATGCGGACGGGGGGGTATATACTGCGGAAGTCTGCGATACCTCGTCTTACGCTGCTTATCTTTCGTTTACAATTGCTATGCTGATCCTTCTCCTGCTCGCTGCTGCATTCAGGTCTTCATCGAGTGTCCCTATCACATCCGCGATCGACCCTCTCGATCAGCCAAACCCGCTCACCATTTTTGGCCATCAACTCCCTGAATGCCTCAACCCCGCTAGCCAACGTACCATACAGGACATCGTCTGGAGCTGCATTGCAACGATTTTCGCTTGTACTTGGGTCGCCGTGCATCCGAACGTTCCAAAACCATGTACCTCGGGCTGGAAGAAGCTGAAGGAGAGGCTACAGATCATGGTATGCGCACTGTTAGCACCAGAACTCGTTACGGCATGGGCTCTGAGGCAGCGCATTGGGGCGGCAAAGCACATGGCGGAGTATAATGCAAAGTATTTCAAAGGTGAGTGCCACTCAAACCCCGTCTGCCCTCGTACCTCATCCAATTCAGAGATGCCACCAGCCAGATCGATCGTACAATGCGTCATGGACTGGTTTGGGGAATACGACCAGGAGTGTCACAAACACCACCGTAATGGACCTTGGACACTGGCTCATGGATTTCTCCTCGAGATGCGTGGCTTGCGACCATATAATCGACCCGACTTTTTTCCCGGGTCCGGTGCGTTCCAAGATATTGCCAAGCTTCCTGGACGTCTCTCCATCTCGGAGGCAGAAATCAACGATAAAAGCAAAGGCGACTTCCTCACCAAGCTCTTCGTCGTCTTGCAGACAACCTGGTTCATCTTCCAAGTCCTCGCTCGTTGGGTCACCCACTTGCAGGTCACCGAGCTCGAGGTCGTCACTCTCGGTTTCGCATTTTTGAACATTGTCACATATGGACTGTGGTGGAACAAGCCACAGAACATGCAGGTTCCGATATACGTTGATGCTGGAGAGGAGGATCAGCCGGAGGAAGAATGGCATGGAACGAGGGTGAAGGAAGACAAGGGCACTTCGCGCATCTGGAAAAGGATATTCCGTGTGCCTTTGAGGATAGCCCATTTCACTATTAAGCTCCCTGGAACGTTTTTCGACATGTTGTACAATGACAGGGACTATTCATTCTACTCGTCAGTGGATGGGCTTGAGAATTTGGCAATTTTGCTCCCCATGACTTTGATCAACGTGATATTCGGCAGCCTACATTTCATACCTTTGCGGACATCATCCTTCCCCTCAAACCCGGAGAGAGTTCTCTGGCTAATTTCGGCAGTGTGGATTACCACAGAGTCAGTTCTCCTGACAGGAGCTGTGTTAGCAAATCTGTACCGAAGTCATAGCATATTTTTGGAAGTAATTGGACTCATTTTAGGCATTCTGACGACAGCTGGCGGGTGGTTATACGTCATAGCCAGATTTTTCCTTATTATCGTTGCCTTCACTACCCTCCGTGATCTCTCACCTGGTGCTTATCAGAATATTGAATGGACCACATTTATCCCCCACTTCTAGTTACCTCTAGAGTGATACAGTGTATCTTTGCTTTACATCTCTTCAACGTTCCACCTTGTCGGCTGTAAAGACGGTTTTACTCTGCATTCATATTCCTCAAGTAATCCAAACTGGGTTATCCAGGAGACTGCAACTGTACGAATCTCATGTTCGACTGTACTCAACCACGATCCGCAGCCTGCGTTTCGTGGGAATGTTGGGGCCCAGTTCATCTCTTGGACACTTCCTCGGCCCCTGTTCTTGCTTTCATTGGTCATAAAATTGTTGCTCCATTCCCCTGGCCTGACGTTTATCTCCTCTCTGGAACCCGGCCATGTCCAGCTGCTCAGGATCGTCGATAAGAGTGGAAAGCATCCAATGATCTTTTACCAATGCTCCCTGATACTTCGTGCTACACAAGCAGCCACCCGCAAACATTGGGATTACGATTCACTGCCCAGCAGCGCTCAAAAGAAAGGTCATGAAATCTCTTAGAATAGGCCGCCTACAGGTCGTATGCTGGTTTCAAGATGGTTGATGTGGACCAGTCTCGTAGTTAGTTGGAAAGAGGCTTGGTGTTATCCTTCTTAATCACCCGTTCCTCATATCTCGCCCCCGCGCTGAATCCTTTCCTTATTCAACGTGCAATTTCAAACTTTGGGCTGTCATTCCGCCCATGAACCTGGGGCTTTACGATCCTCGTCTGCAACATTCAGCGTTCAGCGTTCAATCACTGACATGTACCCCTGGGTTTTCCTCCCCCTTTGGTTTGGGTGCAGCGCTTGGTGAGACTCACCCGCAGTAAGGTGACGCGTTGCTTCATCGCTCAGAACCGTCCACTGGCAAGTGCGTGCCGGATAATCCTACAGCGCAGCTGATGGGTGTGTGGGATTCAATGCCCAATAACAACAACCTCGCCTGTTCCTCTCGCCACTAATTTGAACTTGAAGCGGAGTTGACCCAGTCCCTTTCACCCATCGTCAGATGGATGACCAAGCTGGCGCATACCATGTTCGTCACGGTCAGCTTCTATCCTAGATATCAATTAACATCTAAAGGACTCGCCGCACAAGGAGGCCTCAACCCGGAGCTTCTTTGACCACCTGCCTGATGCTCCCAACCCTCCTTCATGTATGTCCAGCCATCTTCGTATACGCAGTTGCTTGGGATGCATGTAGGTTGGCTGGGTCTATATCATCAAACGTTGCGATACCCTGCCCTAGTCGTTTACCCATGTTTTGTTTACCATCCGAATATCCATCCTCCTCTTGCTTGCCACTGCCTTCAAGGTTTCTTCGGGTCTATCGGTCTCAAACTCTCGATCCGGCCATCCCGCGTATCCCGGAAGTCCGGTGCGTTTGAAGATGTTGAGGAACCACAAAACCAATATACATTGGTATTGGAGAGGGAAAGGAACAAGGGGAACGACATGAGGTGGAGATTGATGCTCCTAGCTTTCAGAAAAGGTTCATTTTGTGCGCCTTTCAGAATTTTCCATTTCATTGCTATGATCCCTCTCATGTTTGCTGATATGTTGGGAAATGACTGGCGTGATTTGTTGCACTCCTCTTGAAGATTTGGCAGTTTTCTTCGCATGACTGGAATTATTCGTTTTGCGATTTTACTGATGATGGTCTGCTGTCGCCCCACTCGCGACTTCTCCTACAACACGAAGGCAGTTCAGCTACCGTTGATGGTAGACCTAGTAAATCAATGTCCATGAGTACGATAACTTCCCTTATGACGTTCATGCTCCCCGAGTTCTAGCCCCAATAGTCACAAACCTGGGTGTATGAAAGACGAGGATGATTTTCCGACGAGAAAGGAAAGACATCGGGATGGATGCCTATTGAGGGCCAGTCTCGACTTGACAACTGGACTCGGATGCAATGATAGGTGAGTGTGGTCGTAGGCTTCTAGATCACAACTTGATATAATGCTGGTGCGGACAAAGACGCACAATCCCTTTTGATGCACCAACTTTCGATGCCGGATTTATCCCGACTTGTCAGCTACAAAACACCAATTGTCAAGAGCATATTTCGGTAGAACATTTATAGCGACGATGTCTTTGAGCTTGAGAAACATTGTACAGTCCTCTCCTACTTCTGAGCATAGACATGGAAACACTCGGCTTCTGACTCATGCTCAAGTTCAGGTTCGTATATGTTATCATGTCTAGGTTTTGCCTGTTGGCGGATGTGTCTGCACTTGGCTGCTTTGGCTTTTGTGAATTTGATAAGAAGGGGTTGAATAACATGCTTCTACTCCCCTCACACTGATGTGTGCAGCGAAGAAATTCATAATCTGATCAGGACATCCTCAAGACAGGTCAATAAGGCTCGATTTCCTTGCTTGTCACAGCACCTCATTGCTATTGCTTTATTGGTGGGTTTCTGAAATGTAGTCCTCAACAGACAGATCCGAAGGACAAAAGTGGAATACAGTTAGAATACATAATGACGTTGGCACCCATGACAAACTTCTCTTCCTGCTACCTCCTACCATGTCACTATGTACCCCTCATAAACCTCGGTATGTCATCCAAACCAACTCCTCATCCTTCAAACCGCTGATTTCCATCAGTTTCTCCTTGACTTTTAAATCATACGGTCTCTCCTTGACTTGACCTTTTCTGTTTCCTTCCTGTATAAAGCGAGCCAAGAGCAATGCTGGTTTAGACTTAAGAATGACTGGGAAAACATCATAGATCTCGTCGGGTATGATGCCCTTGTCCTCGAGTATATTCATGACGTGTGTCATAATCTCCACATTACTCGGCCTAGTAATCCCATATCTACTCAGCCAGGATAGCGCTTGAGGATCGGAGACAATATAACCAGCAGATTTGGTCATTGCGACACTAGAGGGTGTATGAGATGGCAGGCTTGGATTCAAGGTACCTGTGACTTACGGAACTTTTGCTAAAGACAGAGATATGAGACGCAAAGAGGGTGAGGTCAAGTATAGGAAGGAGCCAAGTGTGGAATCACTACAAACAAATCGAAAGATAAAGTCAACAGTCACATGACATCCCAGCCCTTGACGTTGTAAGGAATTCCTTCTGTTGACTAATTGAGGGTGTCGTCTTTTGTCACTCGTAAACTGGTCCAGGTCTCAGGATATTAATAGATTCATTCTGAGGGCACAAGTGGGACAATTGCACCAAGCTCTAACAGGATTCTTGTTCCTGGTGTGTGATCATGGGCTAATTATGCCTGATCAGGCAATGACGACACAATAAGTTGTATAGCACTAGGTAAACAAGCAGAAATGAGTCAGCTAACATTTTTACGGTGCGGGACACATCTGACAATGGAAGGAATCAGATGTTCTTGAAGCCACATGAACACATACCACACGAACATGTCAATTCTTTACTAGACTCTACCTTTCTCCTCTTCATAGCATCATACTTCAGACCTTTACACATTTACACATCACTAAATCACCCACCCACCCATACCACTTGATTTAGGAATTGAGAACAGACACAGGTGGTTTGTCATGGCTCAATTCAGGGGCAACCTGACCATGTTCTACTTCAACCTCACTACCAGGGACCCAGGACAAAATAAACCCAGATCTCCTCAGCCCACACAATCATAATGTCAACATCTTGCTACAGATCTCCCCATACAATTACATTACTTATCTGGCTAGAATCAAACAAGAACCTTATGGCACTAGCACCTGGGATAAACTCTGTGGAGGGTTCTCTTCCTTGCAGAAGCAAGTTGGTAGGTCAAGTTGGTGAATCAGAGTTGGCCATGACACAAACAAATCATTACTGAACAACTCCCATTAAGGAGATGCATGATACCTACTATACTCTTATCGTTCTGAAGTGTCTTAATTCCTTACTTAGGGTTCTCTCCTTGGGATTCCTTGCCTATTTTAAACATGGAATGGATGGTGTGTTCTGGATGAGTAATCCATCTCCATTTCCTGTTGGGTTCACAAAATTGGGAGCCCATACTGCACCTTATGCATTAGGAATATTCTAAGGAATGCAAACAAAAACTCTCAAAGTCATATGATAAAACATAGGGTCAGCTACAGTAGGAGAGCAACAAAAGCAATTTCTCTATTGTATTCTTTATCCCCAATTTTGTAAGTGAAATAGGGTGGCGAGAAAGTACTCAAAATCACCTTTCAAGCTACCCGAAATTTCATCAGCCTTGATATCACCCACCATTACACCAACTTTCAAAGTGCGTTATCACCATTTGTGCCACTTAATGACCATCTGATTGATGCTATCATCAGGTCTTGTTGACCATGGAAGTCCCTCTCTGGCTCACAGAACGCCTGGTTAATCTAGGAAATCAAAATGATGGCAAGGGTCCTCATTTCGAAGCTTCATTTTACGGGTCGATTGACAAGATGGCCAATTTAATCTTTTCCGACACTGATGTGCACAAGTTTATGGTCAAGCCTCAACCAAAGCTGAGGGAGACTGTGGAAGCACCAGAGCCAGAAGCAGATGCTGGGGATGTCTTGGATGAAGGGAATTCAACAGATTCATTTGATGCCACTGTCCGCTCAAGTGGTAAGACTGTCGAGCCTGACTTCGTGATTGTCTCTGTGGATCAAGGCGGTAATATTGCGGGTGATGAGGCGTTAGCATGCATTGAGGTCAAGAGAGTCAAAGCAGGTTCAACAGCTTTTCTTAATGCGGAGCGTCAGATTAACAAATACCTTCGCCTCTTATCTGCTAAGAACAGCAGCAGGTCATTTCGAGGTCTTCTTGTGCTGGGATCTATTACATACGCATATACCATGACCAAAAGAATTCCCTCACCACAAGGAGACGGTTATCCCACCCACACGTATTTGCCACGCGTACTTAAAGAAATAGTAGCAAAGCATGTGTGAATGTAGATAATTCTCTTTCTATCAGAAACATGATCATATCGAGACGTTGTTCAATCCCATCCCAACACTTATGTGAGCACGAAGAATCGCAAGCATCCAATGATCTTTTACCAATGCTCCCTGATACTACACAAGCGGTCACCCGCAATCATTGGGATTGCGATTCACTGCCCAGCGGCGCTCAAAAGAAAGGTCATGAAATCTCCCGGAATAGGCTGCCTACGGATCGTACACCAATTTCAAGATGGTTGATGTGCACCGGTGTCGTCAACAGGCAAGAGGTTTGGTGCCGCCCCTTTTCATCACCACGACGCGTCACAACCCCCTGAGCGACACTGTGAACCGGGGCCCTGGTCGAAGACATGCAGTTTCAATCAAAGTCCTCGGAAGCCGCACAAAACAAACAACGCGAACACCCTCAGCCAACTCGAATTATGTTTCAATATTGACTAAATTGAACCTTTGCGCACAGATTTTCTCCTGCCGCCCGGGTGTTGGGGGCCAGCCGGCTGATCGTTTCTTCAGACCCGTCCCCCAGGAATATACTTCGTCAATCTACGATGCCCAGGTTGTAGCGCCCCACCACGGCCTATCTTACCCCCTGGTTTTTTTGTAGGATGCAGACTCCGCCCATTTTTGTTTGCGTTAATAACAGTGCATCCTGCCGAGCCGTGACGGTGGTCATTAATATGGCCCAAGACCAGAAGCCTGACCATGATGAAGCAGTCTCAAGAGACGGTTGGGTGTGGTCGTATGGCGTTTGAATTACATGGTACAACCCTCCTTCCTCCACGTCTTGTGCTTCTGACGCACTTGCATCCTACTACGCTAGTTATCCTTGTCACTAATTTACCATGACCTGCCGTCGGAGACACGGGGGCATGGGGCGTAGCAAAAAGTGTATCAAAATGCACCATGAAAATGGGCTTTACGATTCTCACCTGCAACGTTCATGGTTCAGCCTTCACTCATTGACCTTTATCTGTGGTCTCTCCCCCCCCCTTCTGTTAAGGCGTAACCATGGGGCGGGCCAGAGCTGTAGTCAGCGCGACGCTTTATTTCACCACCAGAACGGTCTGCTGAAAAAACCCATGCCATTTAGCACCACAGCACAGTTGGTGGATGTGTGAGACGGGTGAAAAGGGACTGAGTCAGCTCCGCCGCAAGTTCAAAATTAATAACAGGAGGAACGGGTAAGGCTACTGGAATTGGGCACAGAAATGTCAGATGGATGTAGAAGTTGGCGGATACCGTGTTCGCCACGTTCAGCTTCTATCTCAGATATCATATTAACGTCTGATGGACTTGCCATGCAAGACCACATTCCGGAGCTTCTTCCACCACAAACGCCATGCTTCTAATCTGGTTTGTAGAGCAATTACCCTCCCAAGTCCTCATGTGTGTGACCACCCCACTTTCACACGTAGTTGCTTGGGACACATGTAGATCTCATGGATATATATAGCCGAAGGTCGCAATGCTCTGTCCTAGCCTCCAACATTGCTTACTCTTTTTTGTTAAGTATCACCATGCTCATCCTCCTCTTGCTTGCCGCCGCTTTCAAGGCTTCGTCGAGTACCCCAGTCTCATCTGTTATCAATAGTCTTGACCCGCCCTCCCCGCTCATTGTTTTTGGCCGTGAAATTCCTGAATGTCTTAAGCCCCCTAGTCAACGTGTCATGCAGGACATCATTTGGAGCTGCGTCGCAACGATTTTTGCGTGTACCTGGGTCGCAGTGCACCCGAATGTTCCAGAACCGTGCGCTTCTGGCTGGGAGGGGCTGAAGGACAGGATGAAGACCATGGTATGTGCGTTATTGGCACCAGAGCTGGTCACTGCGTGGGCTCTGAGGCAGCGCATCGGAGCGGCGAAGCATGTAGCTGAGTATAATGCAATGCATTTCAAAGGTAAATTACCGGTCAAACTCGGTCTGCCCTGGTATCTCATCTGTTTTAGATATGCCGCCAGTCAAGTCGATCGCGCAATCCATCATGGACTGGTTTGGGAAATACGACGAGCAGTGTCACAAACACAATCGTAATGGCCCTTGGACACTTACGCATGGGTTCCTCCTCGAGATGGGCGGTTTGCGGGCATATAAGAAGCTCTATACTTTGGAGTTGTCCGATCCGTTCCTGTGTGTCCGACATTTACCTGAACACCTCCCCATCTCGGAAGCGGAAATCAACGATAAAAGCAAAGGAGAATTCCTCACAAAGCTCTTCGTCGTCCTTCAGAAAACCTGGTTCATCATCCAGGTCCTTGCTCGTTGGATCACTCACTTGCAAGTTACCGAGCTCGAGGTCGTCACTCTCGGTTTCGCATTTTTGAACATTGTCACGTACGCATTGTGGTGGAACAAACCACAGAACCTGCAGGTTCCGATATACGTTGATGCTGGAGAAGAGGACAAGCCAGAGGAAGACGATTGGCATGGAACAAAAGACAAAGACCCTTCTGACGTTTGGAAGAGGATATTCTCTGCGCCTCTGAGAATTGCCGATTTCATTACCACGATCCCGTTAATATTTGCTGACTTGTTGGCCAACGGGTGGCGTGATTCCTTCTACTCGTCAGTGAATGGGCTTGCAAATTTGAGAGTTTTGCCCTACACGACCCTGATCAACGTGGTATTCGGCAGTCTACACTTTATACCCTTGTAAACATCATCCTTCCCTTCAAGGCTGGAGAGGCTTCTCCGGCTAATCTCAGCGGTGTGGATTACCATCGAACCTGTTTTCTTGACAATGCTCGTCGTAACAGATTCAAACGAAGAGGGTAGCATATTTTTAAAAGCAATAAAATATGCTTTGGTCATCCCGACTATACTTGGCATGTGTCTTTAC
Organism: Chlorophyllum brunneum; assembly: GCA_963576785.1. NCBI lineage: Eukaryota > Fungi > Basidiomycota > Agaricomycetes > Agaricales > Agaricaceae > Chlorophyllum > Chlorophyllum brunneum. Next base: position 2,039,260 of record OY756150.1, read on the forward strand.
GTCGTCGCAAGAGTTACCATCATCACCGTTGCTTTCAGTACTCTCCGTGATCTCCCACCCAGTACATTTCAAAATATTGAATGGACCACGTTTATTCCTCACTTCTAACTGTCACCTTTGTCATCATGTCGCATATAGTAGTACAGTATGTAGACTATATTTCTACCTGTTTATCCAAACGAATGTATGGTCCGGTCCCCACCCAGCACCCAGTTATTCATGTGCCCGTCCTTCGTGAGAATGTTGGCAAAATCGATAGCTGGTGTGGTTCTCGCCTTTTGAACCGATAAGTTGCTGCCTCTGTGTTACTGGGCACCCCGTTCTCCCCTCTGGAGTCATACTCATTGGCAATAAGTCCTTCATCCGTTGTCTTGATCTGACGGTCGTCAACTCCTCACTGAACTTGGCCATGTCCGAGACGCTCAAGACGGTCGATTAACACGCATGCGACGATGGGTTTTGGATTACGACGAAATTGCGCGGCCATGACACCATATCGAAGTGCGATGGGTTTCCCAATGCTCCCTGATATCTTACCTACACAAGCGTCCACCCCCAAACAAATAATGACACATCGACATTACGTGTAATTGCTCGGTCACGTCAGTAAAGAAAGTGATCTCCCGGAATAGGTTACCTGCATACTGTGCTCCACGTACACCGGTCTGATGTAGGACCAGCCTCGTGCTCAGGCGAGCAAGAAGCCTGGCGCCGCTCTGTGGTCACCATCATCGCCACGGCTCGTCGTAACCATATAAAAATGCACATCTGACGCGGTGACATGAATCAAGCCCTGGTCCAAACACTACAACACCCCGTTTTTCATATCTTTCACCGCGCCTTGGCCTTGGCTCGTCAAGCTATTTTCGTCCACACTCCAGTTCACTTATATCTGGACCTTCTCTAACTCTAAATTTGCATGCCGAGTCCGCAGCAGGACACGTTCAAACTGCCTTTGTACCTCCACGACACCAATTTACTTTTCGTCGCACAATGAGCCTCACTCGGATGCCAACACTGCCAGCCCTCGTATCCGACCTCATCATCGACAGTGATTCAGAGTCCGATGATGAGACCGTTCTAAAGACGCCTCCGAACCCAACAATAGTTCGACTGCCACCTTTTCTCGCTCAATCTCACAAACCAATCTCCACTCTCCCGCCAAATCAAAGACCCATCGCAGGCTCTAAACGTGTTCATCGTTTTCGCGAAACACAAGGGGTGGACATTGGTCAAGGAGGTGGGGAGGTCTTGCAGAGCATCACAGCTTCTCCGGCATTGGAACACAAGAGTTTCGAGGTACGCTACCTCTATTTTTGTTGTTATCGTTTGTCAGATGCCATTTGCTAATTGCTCTTTTCTATCTCTCCTGACCACTTGACACTGAACTAAACTTGCGAGGGTAGGAGTTGAGAATGGAATGCTACCTGCAGTCCCGGCTCGCCACAGGCTCCCCCCCCAGAGCAGTTGATCCAACGACAACACCTTGGGAAGTTATCCCACCGGCGTTCAATGCCTTCCATGTCGTGCGTCGCGTTCACAGTACTCACGAGGACGACGTGGTAATGTCAGTTTGATCCGTGGCCGAAAATTTCCTTTTCTCTTGTGCCCTCCTTCGACGTTCGGTACAATTCTCCTATCCCATATAGTTGCCCCTCGTTTCTGTTTAAGCACTCATAGGCTTTCGGTGATATTCTTTTCTCAATTTTACAACCATAATATGACTTGGCTCAACCTGCTGTTTTGTATTCGCTAATCTATTGCATACTGATAGGATGTCACCTTGTCCGTTTACGATTGTGAACGTAAGACCTTCGGTCACTTGAACGAAACTCAGGACACTGTATCAGTTCAACGATTTGTTAGACTGGTCCCGATCCACTAGATGACAATACCCCGAGAGACCTGCTTGTCGTTCGGGTTGAACGTAACCCTGATAAAAGCTGCGGTGGTATCGAGTATGTCGCTCATCGTCCAAGCTCTAACACTCACAATTCCATGCTGAAATTTTATCTCTAGCTATGCAAGGGGGACTGATATACAGAGTGACCGTATCAATGAAACTCGTTGATCTTTGAATAATCTAACAACCTACAATGAGGGGTCCAATTACATACCTCATTCATGTATACCCGTTCCCGACTTCCCGACTGAACGGCAAACGGAAAGTGATTGCCTACGAAATTACCCCGATATCTTATATGCATAGAAGGCAAAGGACTTCTCACATTCCTACCTTCATGTTCATGGACACTCGAAGTGTACAGGCGCCGGGGTCGTCGACGGCACAACAGGACCAATCAGTGGCATGACAGCCTTGGAGCTATGCCCTAACGTGGACAAGGGTTTGCGCCCCCTTCCTGGGACATCCTTGGTTCGTCCTGGCCGTTATGACATCCCCGGAAAAAAAACTCGGAATCGACAACCATCGCGAATTATTTTCCTCACGAAAATGTATATTTTTATGAAGATCTGGTTCGTTGGAATGTGAAAACGGGTGGGGTTTTGACCAATAACGCTTCATCTGTGATCCAGATGCAACTTTTTATACAGTCGGTGGCGAGGGGAAGAGACGAAATTGTGGCTGGCACCGGTCCCCCTCATTCTCGATGCTGTGATCGCTCATACCATGTTACTTGGGATATTCTTCACCTCAACTTTATTCAAGCCGTCCAGAATGGATAGGTCGCACGCGGGCCTCTAGCCATACGCGAGTGTCTATTACCCAACAGTCCGCAATTGTAAATGTTGCTCAGTGGGATTATGGACGACCGCGCGTGGAAATTGCCCAAGACGTCAGACGATTGAAGTTGACGAGAGGAGTTGAACACTTACCTCATTTATGAAGGGTTTGAGAGGACCAGGACTTGGTGTCGGGCGATTTCTTTGAATACAGCTCCTTTTACTTCCCGCTCTAACATAACCTTTTACGAGAATGAAGTACCTGGTTTCTTTGGCAACTGTTCTTGGAGATGCAGCTGAAGGAACGGGAGTAAGGTGGATGATGTAGCTCGTTGAACGCTCGCATTGTACCCCTCTCCATTCGATTCAGAGTTTTTGATAGTCTGAGCACCGGAGTGTACAATCGTGCAGGCTTCTCTACTTTTATTCGAAGGCGTTGGCAGATTGCTGAGTCCACTTGTAAGCTATGTGTAAGCTATGGTCGCACTGTCGTTATGTTTGGGGTAATCGATCGCCTAAGGTGCGCACCGGATGCCAAGCCTTAGGTGGATACTTGATAGGAAGGCAGATCTTCTAGCCGAGATCTGATCATCCATAAATTTATGCGCCAGGCTCGAGGCTCGAGTCGGAGCGCAGAAATCGCAGACCCAAAGGGGGTATAACTGATCCGCATACGAGCGTCTATCGCATTCTTGGCTGCTGAGCGATGGTGCCTGGTAGCCTTAGAATCATAAAGTCTTCAATTCACTGGTTTGACATGGGTCGACATGGATAGAGAAGCACAGTACACCCGGAGGTCGGTGGGATTGGACTTAAGGGCTTAGGGCTGTACATAGTAGATTCAACGACTACATTTCCAATTTCACACGCTGCGCAACATTGCTCACAGCATTACTCACCCAATGTATTCTGATGCTTCCCAGGTGCTTCCCAGCCATGGCAGCAGTGCAATCTAGTTGTACTGTAGTCACAGTCTACTCAAGTATACCGTAAACGCAATCCGCGACAAGCATCCTTGTTGCCGACTTTGATCGGATTGAGATACTTTTGGTCGACAATCCCCCTAGGAAAGACGTTTTTCCCTGGTGCTAGGTCAGTTCAGAGTATAGAGTTAGACCTTGGCTACCTGAAGGTGGCTCACTCCCGTCGTACAAGGATGTTCCTGGTCCATCGCCAACCCCATTTGTTGTCCCCGTATTACATGTACTGTTTGTAGAACCCACCAGCCACGACATGTATCAGTGAATCGCACGACGTCTGTGTAGTGCAAGTGTAGATGATTGACTCTGACTAGTCTTCCCCTTCCCTTGATCCCGGTTGGGGTATGAAGATACGACCGATCCTTGCATAAACCCTCTACTGATCCCACGGATAGATATACCAAATGTGTTTTGATATGCTTAATATAATTGAGCCAGGTTACCCTTCTTGTCCCGAGCTCACTACTAGTCCAGGGCGGTGGGTTGAATGGAGAATTTTGTCCAAGTCAAGTGACCTTCAAAGAGGTATCGGCAGCAATTCGGTTAGTGCCACACACCCAAAAACATCACGTTTGCTGTTGTGGGAAGGATACGCGTGGAAATCGCAGGTTGCAGGTGGTCGATTCCATTGTGCACTGAGGGGGAATATGTCATCGTCACCAACTCATCCGACAGTACGACAACGCTAGACCGCCAATCGACTCCAAGACTTAACCAGAATCTCGCCCCGAGTCGACTCTATTTATCGATTCCCCCTCGAGGGCATGGCAAATAGAGCTTTTAGAGCGCCAGGCGAATGCCATCGTTACTTACCTATTAAATTGATTTTAAAGTTCATTTCCCAAGCTCCCCCCAAAGCATGTGCCGTCACATGGATAGTATACACACTCTTTTTCTTCTTTAACGTCAGGTTGTGGTAATCAATACATATAACTGTACGTGATTCACTGCCAAGCCCTGGTTCTGACCCTTTCTGGTTCATGCTCCTTATCCAAGAACCCCTATTATTTTATTCCTTTGAGGCACGCCCCTGAGCAGGATAAAAGGCCTTCGGAGTACACTTCTGCTTTGTAGGTTCCCGCGACATGACTGCAACACTTATCAGGCAGTACACCAACGGTCAGTGAGTCTATCCCGTCGACTCCAGATGCAAACCTCGAAGATTTCCTCCCTAGTTGCCGGGTTGGCGCTACTCATATACGATCAGGCATTAACGTGGGATAAGGAAGTGAAGTTTATCTGGCGGTCAGTATCTGGTCCATCGCCCGTCGGTTCATATGATGGATGACGGATACCAGGAGTTCTGACTGGATCGAAAAGATCAGCTTTTTCCTTGCCCGCTATTGGGCACTGGTCACACAAATGTCAGCGCCTGTCCTAATCCTACCAGAATCTACCTCACTAAATCAAGTACCTAGCATCAATCTGACCTACACGCATCCTGCTATCCTCAAAAAGCAGATGGTAAACTGTCACACATGGTTTGGGTTCCAGACGAGTGCCGTCGGGGTGCTATTGATCAATCTTCAGTTGACACTGATGCTCAGAGGTTCGGTCGCCTGTTGGTTCAATATATGTGTCTTTGCTGAGACGATTCACATAGTGTATGCGCTGTACGCCCGTAGTGCTAAGATTGGGTGGTTTCTTATCGCCTGGTTTATCTTCTCCACAACAACGACTTCCATTGTTGGGGGAAAGTCGGTGCATGTATTGCAGCTGGACTCGGACTGCATGATGAAGGAAACACCAGAGACAACGATAACCTTCAGGTAATAAATTTTCTGGATTCCAAAACCGGCGTACTCACAGTGTAAAAAATAACCCAGTGTTATGATTATCCTAGATCAGTGTGTACTATGGGGCCTCACAGCCTACAAATATCAGGACGCCATACATCATGGTTGGTCGAGAAATCCGATTATACGCCTTATCATGCGGGATAGCACATGGTCCTCTCTCGCAATATGCTGTAAATTTCCCTTTATTCTCATTTTCGAGTCCACTAATTCCGAATAAAAGGCTTACTCCTTACCACACTCCCATATTCACTCTGTGTGAGACAAATAGGTCATATCGTATACTGGTAAGGCAGAACCTTCATGACTCGCTTGTTCTTGTTCACCCCATCCCGCAGCCTCCTATGTTCGTTGATTTCTGTCGGGGTATGGTTAAGGTCATTGTCGTTCACATAATATTTCCTAACCGTTTTTACAGACGTGCCGAATGATTCTTAATCTGCGTAATTTGAAGATTCCGGAGCGCTCTTCAACTATAGAGCTTACAACATTGAATTTAGATTTAGAAACTATGGGCTGAACAATAGATGGAGGTGTTATTGATATACCATGTACCTGGTCAAACATATCTACTCATGACATCCATTCAACGCCGGAACGTGGATGAAGGGGGGGGGCGCGTCGTGGGTTCGAGTGGTGGGATGCCCCTTCGTGAGTCCATGTACTCGGAAATGAGCAATATTAAATACAGAGAGAAGATAAAATCCTGGAGTCAGTGTTAGGCCACAGACGAAAACCGATCAGGAAATATGCCCGCCGCTGGAAGGGGTCAGAGGATTATTGGCCTCCCCCGGTGGTGGATCGGGCCCTCCGCGGCCCTTGCTTTCCCGGGTCTGGAGGAGTGTCCTGCCGGTGGGTGGAACTGTTCCTGACGGTGTCGTCGTGTCGTTGTTTGGGGAGGGAGATCGTGCCGCTTTAGGAATAATTTTGTACCTGGAGAAGTGTGCCATGCGATATTGCCATGGAAAAATTATTTATGCTTGTGTTGCTAAGCGTCAGTTGATGTACGGTAGAGGAACACTGCAGCCCAGTCACACTCCCCCGAGGTATCGGACTTTTTCCAGGGTCGTGAATATTGTGCCCCAGACCTTGCCCCGACACTATATTTATTCCGTTGTTCGTGATCTTGACGATATGACCAGCAGGATCCTCAGAAGGCCATCCAAAACACGAATCTTTCCGATTTACCCGTGGCACTGAAACTCACACGCTGAAAAATATCTGTCACATTTGCGCATATCTACTCGAAATATCAGTCATAAAGAAGTAGGTCTAGATTATCCCAAGCCTGAGACACTTGTTGAAATCGTTCACAACCAGGTATCTTGAGCATTATGGCCCTTTCTACTAGGGTCAAAAATGGAGAAAGAATTTACATAGGCCCAATATCTCGAATACCTGCACCTCCTTTGAAACACCGTTAATCCGGGACGAGATGAACACTCACCATCCGACATGTTCCCAGTCAATAACACCTGATATCCTTCAAACACCACGCCACGATGTTTCAGGTGTAGTGGCACGATGTTTAAAGACGATCCGGTAGTCTTTACTTAGAAGATTTTCTTCCGTTTTTGGGTTTGGAAGGTCAGATGCGTGGACCACGTCATAAGGCTGCTATACCATTCGTTCGGGCTTTTCGTCGATTATACTTGCGCAAGCGCAGGGTCGTATTTTCGCCGCGGAACCCACAGACCACAATCCCGTGTGGATTAGCAAAAGGGCGTATCCTCTCAAGGCATGTTGCGACTTCAGACATGATAATATCCAACTCGCTATCAGGATACGACTGGTAGACATCCGGAAGAGGTTCTCCGGGTATCTTGGTCATTAGTATGGTCTTGCGCTCTCACGGTCCTCTGTGAGTGTAGCATAAGATGCGAGAAACAGCCTGAGAAAGGTCATCATAGTTGCTCGTGCTTCGTGTTTCCCATTGGCGGGGTATGTGTAGGGCTTGATGAGGAGGCCAAAAGGGGTTCGTTGGTAGGCGGTCTGGGCCTTTTATGCAAGTCCCCGGCACATGTCCTATCCAGAGCACCTAATGAACGGAAGGCTAACGTAGTCACATATACTCGACTAGGGCCATCTTCGTTCGGATATTTGTGCAGCAAGCAGGCTGGTGACCTACGGATAAGAACCAAACAGGGACTGGGAATTTTCACCATCAGCTTACCGGTGGCCTCCTCCCTCATAATTTGGAGGAGAGGAGGACTGGCCCGGGCCAATTTACCGAGTTAAAGGGTACGACAGGAGATAGTTTAAAATAATGTTCCATTAATTTAAAACACCCATCAATATAACACTGTTAATTACTGTTAATAACTGTGTGAAAAATACGGGGTAGGGGGTGGTTGTTTCAAATTCTGAGATTCGAGAAATTTCATTCACGAAGCCGAAATTGGCCAAAAGTACTTTCCTTTGCCCAATTCACTGCGTACTCATACAGCCACTTGAGTGGGAGGCACCGTTTGCTGCGTTGATTCTCTTGTTAGAAAACCTTCTCCAGAAGACCTTCCGGAGCGCGAACTGAGTATCCGACACCCTTGCCACCTTTGGAAATAGATGGAAATGACATAATGCGGCCGAAGGAGATGAACTTGGGACTTCGGTATGGGTGTTCGACATCAAGGTGAGAGCGACATTCTGTATATCTCTTTGGATGATGAAACGGATAAATGGAACATGGAGCTTAGTCAAAAAAACCAAGGGTACCACGCCACCCAAAAGTATTGGGTGCTTGGTGACGGTCCTCAGCGTTCAGCGCTGAAATATGTACGTCTTATTAAAAGTACGATCACATTATAATGAGCTCCACATGCCGAAAAGCAAATATCCCCCATGTCCTAAAAGCAACCAATTGATCTAGGATCCAGGACCCCCAACCTTTCAAGGCAACCAATGTTCTGTACTATGACGAACGCAAAACGGGACAGGGGGGGTACCTTTCCACAGGAGTCAGGGCCTCTTTGTGCCGACGAGCAGGTGGCCTGCCCTGAGGTCCGAATGTGAACGTTGTGAACGCTGGTACGGTTCCGGTTGCCCACTTCAACCCTTTACCCTCTCCTTGTCAGTAAACTCTCATACCAAGGGAGCGGTAAACATGGACGGCTTCAGGGTCGAAGTCAACCGATACGGTCGGGGCTGAGCTGTAGAATGGATTTCGGGCTAAGTAGGGGTGGGAGATCGAAAAAATCCATAAGCCTGAGAATAGTCGAGGCTGGTCAGCCGATGCCATCAATGTAGATGACTTGTGATTGGCACGAAAAAGTTTCAGGAAGCTCTAGCCTCCCCCCGCGACCCTGGGCTTAGGAAAACGATATTTGTGTACGTTACAAGACATGACCATATTTCTAGCGTATCCAGAAACTGTCCAACATCCGCTGTATGGCAGGAGTCGGGGCTTGGCAAATTCCAAGGAAAGATCCATCCACTGTTCCCAACACTTCACGTAACCTGTCGCCTTTATTCTCCGCACCCAAGGTCAAACATTTATCGGCTGGAGGGAAAATATCAGTGTCCTCCCGATTTCTCGGCGTTGTTTCAATGTGCTCCCCATCAGTGGCCCTCTCCGCTGGCCCTACCTATGTCATCCTCATCGGCATTCGCCCGAATATATACATTACAGCACTGACAATAGACTTCCACGTTTGGGACCATCCCTACGGATTTACGGGATCCCTGAGTTATATAAGCTGCCAGTGGAGAAATTATCTGAGAAGCTCCCCTTTCCCATGTTCCATACAGGTGCCATATGTCGGATTTACTGGTTAGGCAATATGTTAGTGGTGAGTCAACTACGTCTTCTGATTGTGGGATTCGTAGAGAGTTTTGAACAGTAGCTGGTCTGGCCCTGCTTATATATGATCACTTTTTGACTTGGGAATCCGAAGTCCAGTGTGTTTGGATGTTGGTTACCGTTTTCTGCCTAGGAAACACATCGTTGAAAACGAGTCGGTCTAGTAGGGACTCGAGGTGGTTGATCAAGTCCTTGTTCTTTGTCTGTCGATACCTAGCCCTCGCCGTACAAATGTATGTCAGCTGGTTTTCCCTGTTTGTCGGATGACCCCTAACCGGTGCAGTGTTAACACCGCTTATTCGTCGATCATCCTACACCGAGGAAGCGGGAATTGCGTGTCGTGGTTCATTTTCCAAACATCCGCCGTTTTCCTGTTGCTCTGGAATATGGAGGTGATCATGATGGTTCAGGGTATGTCTCAAAATCCTCTGCACCACGAGTGACCCCTTAACGACACAGATCTATCAACAGTTTATGCGCTGTACGGTCAGAACCCCCTTATAGGGACCATTCTTATTTTCTGGTTCTTATTATCCAGAGCACTCAACTTGTGGAGTGGGGTAGACGCCCTCACTGACATGGAACTTGATGCGGTCTGTATCCTAAGGTCGACACCGAATAGTTCGAAGTGGTTCACGTAAGTAACATCAGCTTCGTGCCGTCGGATCATACATACATGACCGGACGATAGTGCGATGATCCTGTTCAATCAGTGCATGCTCTGGGGCCTGACGTATCGAAAATATCGCCGCGCGGTTAAAGAAGGACCGTCAACGCAACCCCTTCTACGACTCGTCATGCGTATTAACTCTTGGATCTCCCTCATCTTGGGTGGTAATGCATGTTAAGTCTAAGAGTGGAGAAATGGCTCATCCAGCCACCAGGTGTACTTATTCCAGTGTTGTCTTACGCATTTTATGTTGGACAATTGGGGCACGTTCTCTTCTGGTGCGTCTTTTTACCTTACGTGATCAACACTTCTGATGAACATTTCTCAGTCTGATGACTTGCATGCTTTCTATCATGGTATGAACCGTGTTCAATCCGTCGCGCTCGCCACAGTATTGGACTAAGCTCACTCCCCTGCAGTCATGTAAACTCATTCTCAGCATACTATCCCTTAAAGACACTCGTAGCCCTGTTCCCAGGTGCGCCGAGTTGAGCACTGTTTGGACTATGAACGAAGGAGAATTCCATCTCTCGGCGGCCAACACCTTTCAGCGTTGACTTGCAATATGTATCATACAACACTTCAAACTCTCCTCCTTTTAATCGCCCTGTCGTCGTCAACAGTTTCTGGCTGTCTTTTTCCTTTGACTGGTGACCGCGACTGGTGGCGGGTGACGAGGTCCTGATAGAGTTCTTCTTTGAAGCCCACACATCGAAGACCCATACATTCCAGTTCGAGCGCCCCGTCCCGATATAACTTGCTGATGGTGCCTTTGTGTACGGAAGTACTAGGAGCGTTGCGGAAATCTTCAGACAACGCGGTCTCGGCCATAATATAAGGGACCTTTCAGCATGATTAGTCTCGCTACGACGAAAAGTGCGCTGTTCCATACTAGTCCCTCAACCTCCGGTGCTGGCCAGTTGATAATGGAAGTATTTAGTTGAAGGCATTCATATGTTCCAGCGTAAAGGACATCAGTCTTGTCCTCGTAGAATAGCTCACGCGTTTTTCCATATAAGTGTTCCATGACGGAGCGCGACTCCCACCTCCGGGATTGGGTATTGAATATATGTGTTGGTCCGAAGGCAAAGGCATGGTGATAACCTCGGGCAGATGTGCACCACGCAAACCGCCCCGGAATGAAAAGGACTGCGTCAGCATACTTCTCGGTCTTTGGGTCCTGTTCTATAGGATGAATCTTGCCTTGTGTCGTTCACAGGTTCGGAATACTTACGGATCGCAGATAACGGGAGAGCTGGATCCCTTTCTTGGCAACTGGGCCCAAGGTCCCATGTGCAGGTCGGGTTAGGCATAAAGGTATTGCTGACATCGTGCTTAAAGCACCACTCCAGCCTATGTGTCCAGTGCCAGACTTCTCTTGGCTTTTACTGGCTTCCTTCAATTCCTCTCCGCGTCGCTTGTCATCTCTGTACATCTGGTTTGACCCATCAGATGTAATCGGAGTTGAATGATTTCATATTACCCGCTTGGATCTTTCTGCCTCCTCTCGAGCAATTTCGCACTGAACTCTTAAATCATCTACCTCGTTGCGCAGACGTTTGATCTCCTTTTCCTGTAAATTCAGATGAAAACAAAACTTCTGGTGGTTAAAAGATAATAACCTTGTTCTGTGAAATAATCGATCAGTATCAGAGGATACGAAGACAAGGGCCAGTGAACCATTATATTCTGTCGCTTTGCTTGAAGGTTTTGGATTTTCTTCTTCAGCTTCGATTCCTCTTGCTTGTACCTGTCTACCTCTTGTTGGAGCTCCAGCACAACCCCTGATGCATGGTGCGTGCGGTCATCGTGTTTATTTTTCTTTCGACTCAAGGCCTTATTTTTTTCTTGAAGCTGAACAGGTTAAGTGAAGCGACTTAGTAATTTAATAAACAACCATACTTGTTTCTCCAGCTTTGAGACTCGTTGCTTTGCCTGAACGAGCTCTCTACCCAGTAGGTTGGCTAGTTCTTTGGCAGCTTGAGCGTCGTCCTTGGCAGTGGCAGGGGCGGTCATGTGTAGGCGGGAGAAATGACCTAGAAACAATTTACGGGCAACTAGATTTTATTTGACCCGGATCCATTCTATCCCGTCAAAAGCTAAATCGCACCATTCGTGCTTCTTTTTCCGTTTCCCCGTCGTTTATATGTATTTCCTATAATCTATCGATATCGCCGATCTGACTTTAAATCCGTTGAAGCCCATCCTTTTCTCAAATACCCCTTCCTCATGCGATATTGCCGAACCAGAGCGTCGTACAGGTCATGGTCAAAGCCGAGACATTCAAGAAGCATGCATTCCAACGGAAGGACGCCGTCTATAATCAGCCCTTCCAAGGTTCTCCAATCACCACTTGGAGATGAACGAGGAATAGCGAAATCTAGAATTTGGTCCAAGCGCTAAGTGTGGCAATGAACTATGAGTCGGGTGAAAGCAGGGAATGCCCATCGGTGATATACGCACCTCGTCCGAGTGTATACCACGAATGTCGTTGAACTTGTGATCTTCGATCCGCCGAAATCGATAGATACCTCTGTAAAAGAGACGGGAACTCTGGGCCAGGAAAAGGTGATATACCTTCCCATCATACCCATGGGAGATCGAGAAGGATCCCCAACTCCCTGTGCCATGGTTAAAAGCATGAGTGGGCGCGAATATCACTGCATGAGGTGGATGCCATCCCACGCGATAGGGAAGGTAGCAAGACTTCGGAAGGAATCTACTACGCCGTTCATCGCCGTCCACATATAGGGAATAATGTGACGCACTCTCTTGTATAGTCGTTCTGCGCGAAATGTCAGCAAGATCGTGAATCACAAGACGTCCACGCACAAGTTGTAGAAGCTGCTCGAGATCTTCTCCCTGCCAGCCCACCGGCTGTAACGAACTCATACTAGGTCGCGTTACATGTGGATAACTGGCCAGAATCTGATAGTACAGTGGTGGGCTAGATATTGGTTCCTTCTTATCCCGCATTTTTTCCTCCAGAGACGTAATTTCCTGGTTTGCGTTGAATCAAATGAGCCAGAGGAGCGGTTGGACTTGGGAACACGGCCAACCGTTTGGATATCACTTCTACGATTTTCGTACTTTTCGCGCCTGGAAGCATACCTCGCTAGATCGGCACGTAACGTTTCGGGGTCTTCCTGCGATAACTGCTTAGGCCATCCTGTGTGTGGCTGAAGTTGTGTGCTCACTGGAACGAATTCCTTTACAATCTGCTTGGGAGTCCAGTCAGTTATCGTCCAAGGGCATTCTTCATTCTGCCGACCTGCTTGGCCCGCCTAATCTTCTCCATCAGCCGATTCACTTTATCCCTCAGTTTATGACAGCTGGAAGAGCTTTCGTCCGCCCGAGTCGAAAGACTCTGAATGAGTGCGTCCGCGTCAGCCAGATGCTGCTGGACGAGGGCGATATCGTCGTCCATGTCGGCCTGTGGATACGGGTCGAATATATTGGACATATAAATTATAATACCTACCTGAACAGTAGCAAGTTCAGTTTCGAGCTCGGCCTCTCTACGTTCAAACGCTGCCAGTTCCGTTCTCAACACTGAAATGGCCTCTTCTGCGATCTCGTCATTCTCGAGGAACTCCATGTGTCCTCTCACAAGGTGACCGGTGTTTAAGACAACTAAGAAAGGAACTGCCCTGAGGTAGGTTAGACCTTGGTCGTCATGCTGTCAGACAACCTTTGAGAAGGCCGTTGTTTGGAAAGTAAAAATCCAAGTATCCTGCTACGAGCCCGCAGATACATTGGCAGGGATACACCGAGGCTCTTTCCCCAAGAGAACTCCGAGTCTACGTGGATATGAACAGAGCTGTGAGCCCCGTCTTGGAAAACTCATTGTTCCGCGGCCTGGTGACAGTTGCTGTGTCGTTGGCCCGGAGCGCTCTAAACGTGAGCCTGAAGCTTGAACCTGAGCTTGATGGAGCGCTGAGCACAAAACCATCGTTACTTCTCTTCTGCGCCACTTAAAAGCCGGAAATACTACAAAAGACCGACTGGACATCGGTCTCCTAATTGGAACGCCCGAGGCTGAGTTCAAAAAGGACATTACACGTACAAGTACACTTGGTGATCCGGAAAACAGAGGTACAACATCTAGAATGAGGATTATTAAATATACAAGTATAGAGAACGGTCACCAAAGTTTCAAGTAAATTAGTATCCTTGTCCTTATCCACGTTGTACCCATTTAGAGTTTAGAAATAGCGGGTTGCATCTTATTTAAGAAAGCAGAGGCAACCATCCTACCCGTATCCTTGTCTGTGATCTGGATATTCTAGGTCAAGCCATGGATCACATCGGCTGGACGAGGACAAACCTCGCATCTTGATGTCATCACCCGTCCTCCCAGTGCAATAGATGTGCTCGTAATACGAAGACACGTTCCACTGAAGTCTTGTCAATAAAAATCAAACATTTCCTCGGAGAACATGACTTACATAGGAGCAGGAGAGTGAAAGAGGACGTTCATGGATTGCGTGACACCAACCCCATTGACTTTCTGGACAAGACCAAGGACGACGAGGGGAGTACTGCAGCAACTTGAATAAAACGTCAATCTCCAGCCTCGGCATTCAAGCTTTGTCGGCGTACTTGTCAACGAGATAAGCCACACAACCACCATGTAGCATTCCAGCCCCATTAAGCATATCTATTTTCGGTGGCCCATTAGCGCGTGGTACTCGGCAACTTGAGCTTAGAGGCTCCTCATCACACACGCCACGCACCTTTCGTCACCACCAACTCAGCAACCGTAGTAGCCTCGAGCCTGCCTTTCTTCCCCTGCTTACGCTCGACAGTAATGTCAACAAATTTTACCGACTTTCCAACCCTGTAGCCAAAGGTATCCTCGTTCCCGACACCATAAGATATGTACGTGTTCAAGTTGAGTTGCTTGATGTAGTCCGATGCGTTGCCTCCGATATTCGATATATCTCCATGATTTGGTAGAGAAGCTGGGTCCACCCATGCTTTAGGTCGTGAAGAGGTCGATTGTGTTTGGGGCATGTGAGAGTGGATAGTAGGAAACTGAGAAGACCAAGGTAGGGAGGAAAAGAGATGAAACTGGTCAGGGTATGTGAAAGGAAGTAGAAGAATGATGAGAATGCGTCAGATAGGGCTCTTGTATAGACCACTAGCGGGAGCGCGGAGAGGTGTGTGCATGTTTTTGTAAACGGCCGGCACTAGGCATCGGAGAAGAGATGTGGGAGCTTTGGAGGGAGATTTCCTCCACGTGTACACATGCGAATCGGGTGGGGGGGAGTATATCACAAGTGAACGGATTGGGAATGGATTTTCTGCGGATCGTTGCAAGAGACTTTGACGGGCCGTTGCGCATGTTACCTCCAGGCCATTCGAGAAGCATGAGTCCATAAAGTCGCCGAGGAAGATGGAATCCCATCTCTTCGCTGGTTCGGGCGTGTGAACCTCGGTCTCTCACGAACCAACACCTCGCATAGGCTTTAGCAACAAGCCATTCTGAAAAGCCTATATGTCGCCAGGCAGTGCGCGGAAGACCAAGGTCAGTAATTTTATTGGCATAGAAACACCGGTCATACTGACTTCTTTTCCGCCTTCAACATCCCCCTCGAGACCCTATTCCCCGAATTTTGCAGTCTTTGTTTTGGGTATGACTGCCTGAGAAGATGGTCTCTCATGGGAGGTAGCTTGGCAGACCACACCAGTTCTTTAGTTAGCATCCGCACCAACGTGGGATGAGAGAGGCCTGGTGACCATATCCATTTTGGCTAGATGCCACTTGCTGCTATGAAAAGTAGAAGGTCTAATCTAATTCAGATGAGTGAACAGCCTCGAGGTTCGTTACGGGATTAGGAAGCCCGCTTCCGCGGGGAGGAAGGCGAGGTCGCGATGACCTAATACAGTCTTGAAAAATCTAGCGCTTATTTCTTAAACGCTGGAACAGAGTACAGGGTCGAAAACGTTTCAATTTTTTTTTGTTTTGACTGTTGGTATCTTGCCACGAACCTGGATGACGCAGTATTTCAAGGGTTTATTTCTCATGATATCAAGGTTGATCATGATTAAGCCGAACAAAACGCTTTCGGGTTTCTCTGCGGAGCAGATAGCGATGGATAAGATGATGCTTCTGACAACGATTCCCACTGTCAAAAAGCGAAAAGAATACTTCATCACGCGGGTAGTTTGGTGATTTCTAAACCTTCTTTCTTGCTCTCCCGGAGAAATCTTGCTTCATCAGGCACATCAACAGGTTCTTTGAAGCCCCAGTGGCAGTTTGCGGTACCAACGATCATGTCCCTTTTGTCTATAGACGAACGCGAGAGGAAAATATAATATTTACAAAAATAATATAAAGTTCGTGACTATTTCAATCCGTCTTCGGTTCCAGCAAGGCTTCACCATACCAATTCTTGAAGAAAATGATATCTCCTTCGTCTTCAACAAAAACACACTGTGTGAACGACCGCCACAAAGCATATAACACAGGCTGTCAAACAAACTGAAATTAGCCTTCCCTAGATTCATGAAAAAAAGAAAGAAAGATCTCACCGTTGAATCATAATTATAATAATCCCCTAGGACGGGTTTAATCGCTTCCGTGACCTTTGGCAGGTTATCTATACGGATCAAATGAATTTCCGGGGGAAAAGGGGGGCAAGGGAAGAAATGAATTTGTCGTACAGAAGGGGATGGTTGTGAAGAAGTGGTGCGCGACGTGATCTGTATTAATCTATATGATGTGTGTGAGGGGGAGGGGGACATTTAATGTACGTTCATAACTTGTCGACCTTCCCGAAATTTACGCACGTTATGTAGAATGTATCTGCCGACCCAACCAAAAATGGGTCTGTCTACCGTCGCTAAGGCGCCACGGGCAAAAGTCCACTCGTTCTACATGTAATACAATCGTTAGTGATCATCTGGCGCAGATTACCGAAGGCCCTGAGAAATTTACCTTGCGGTAGTATGGGATTGTGGGATCACTGTGTTGGAGATATGTGAACATTACCATCCTTGGAGTAGGGTCAGTCGGAAGCGATGATGTTGTTCAAGGACAGGATTACCAGTTATGTGCGAACTGAGTTGGAGAGGGCGCGCATTAGTTGGAAACGACACCAGTATGGGTTAATAAGGACTCACAAACCAAGGCATCAAGTAGTAACACCAGAGTGATCCTGACCCATAAGTTCTAGCGTAATATCCCAGGAGGGATAACATTGACAAAATTGCGACATCAGAAATAATGATCAAATGCTCTGTGATGATCAATTTATTAGCCCATCTGGGTGGAACTGACGACATACTTTCTTCAGCGCGGAAAAGTAAGGATGATGGCTTGTAATGCTGTGGTGTTGGCCCGCACAATCAGCAAGTGAAAACAACCTGATCCCGAGCGCACTCACGCTCGTCCATGACGGATATCTCGGGTTTCCTTTTCGATTATGCCTAAAAATAAAGTCAGGGGATGTTGCGCGCGACTAGGTGATACAATGATTACAGCAAGTATAACTGGAAACCACTAGTAATATGATGAGTATGTGATGGAATTAAAGTTTAAAAGATGGTACTACTCACAAGAATTGTCGGACGAATAATTTGAAAAGAGTATACGCTGGAGTTTCTTCTAGAATTTCCGCATATTTCATTCGGACAGCTACTCTGCCGTCTGGTAACTTGAGGGTTTTACGAGTAGGTGGAATGTAAGTCTCGTCACGTTCCAAGTTATTTGTGGCTTTCTATAGTTATGAGCAGTCAGCATCATTCTTCGGAATATGGATCGGAGGGAGAGGGTTTTTTACGTGATGTGTACGGTGGGTAGCTCTCCATGAATAGTAAGGCGTCAAAATGAATGTATGAAGTGTAATCCCGATCGCAGCGTTGATCCAACGGTGTGGGGACAGTGCATCATGTCCGGCCTGCGTGAAAGATGAACACCTATCTATATTGATGGTGATCGCGGTCGTGTTCTCACCTCGTGTCCTAATATTTATACAGGGCCCTGAGTATCTGACTTTGAGCAGTCAGATGAGATATCGGAACTCACCTAGGGACCAGATCCCAGCAAAGAACATTCCCTGCCAACCCCAGAAAAAAAGCCAAATGAGGGGACGCAAGAGGTAATCGATCACGAGAGGATGTGTTGCTGTCGTGGCCAGGGCGTCGAGAGCGGGTGCGATTCTCCTCGCAGAGATGTGTAGGGAAAATGTAAGAAAGATATGTGTCACAATATAAAACACACTCTTGAGTGTCGATCTCTCGAAAAGATACCGAGGGACAGCGTCATGCAGACGTTTGAGCGACAAATTGGGCGGTGTGAATGTTTTCTTGCGTCTTCGCGCTTCGTATTCCGCGCCGTCTTGGAAAATTTGAAACCAGACCATGACCTGAAAGATGAAGTGAAGGCGTTGGTAGGAAAGGGGGGGCAGATGATTTGCGACAGAAAGGAATTGCGAACCTGAAAGCCAAAAAGTTTATATAGCAACGGATGACCGGGTTCTCGTAAGTAAGACCCCAGGAGAGGCTATGGGGAATCAAAATTTTCGTTTTGAACTCTGCTGACATGACACGGACTATGATATGGACGTATAGATACCAAGAAATCTCGACCCAGAATTTCCACTTTGAGACCCCCTCTTTTTGACGTGAAATGTGAGAAAGAGAAGTGAGATGATTCACTGGAAGTTTAGAATTTGCAGACTGAGTGTTGAGGACCATGACGGAGAAGTGGATTTATGGGTATATTCTCGAACATTTCGGAGAGAGCATGGTGAGGAGATCCTGTGCAGTTGACGTTATCAGAGCCTGGAAACGGCCTTGGCCAAACACGTGGACTCAACGCAGCTGCAATCACCACAACTGCATGAGCCGAGCGCTGACTTCGACGCTCCCGTCTCCTCCCTTTACCCCTCTCGCCTTGCAAAGTCCCAGAAATCAATTTCAGTGGGTTGTAGCTTGGAGCTCTCGACCGTCAACATCGGCTTGGCTCTTCATATAAGGAGCTTTCGCATCTATCACTCCTCCCTCGGCGATATCCGGACGTTTCAGGCAGTGTTATGCCACTTTGACATAAGAGTCGGACAGAAAAACATCTTGAAAGACTTACATATTATCAATATCACAGGGGTAAGGTACAGACACTAATCGACTTCGACGTCACTTATCGCGTAACCTTCCAGCTGCGGGGCACACTCTAAAGAGGTCCTCTATCCTCTTCAAAGGTCTCGTAGGTTTCCCATGTTCACATACAATTCGACAATCTTGGCATTTTTGACACTTGTCTTGGTAATGCACACACTCCACCTAATGCATTACAACCTTCCGGACGTAACCTAGGCAAAGCCAAGCTCGTATACCATTCGCCCCACCAGAATGTACACACGAGGGAAAACTATCTGACACCCACATTGGCCTTTCCGTCACCCCGAGGAAATACATACCTGTCCTCTGGACGTCCGTGGAACCCGTCCATCTCGTTGACATCGATCATAGCATGAGGCAGGTATCCAACGTTCTGGCACTACCGTAAATATTCAGTGAACGAAATAGACAAAGCGAAGCCAAGACAATTTCACCGAGTTGTGGGGACCGTTCTGTCATTCCCGTTGGTGTGTGTGGAGAGGCTCCCAGTGGGAGATTTAGCGCCTCCTAACGATCAAGCTCGCTAAATTGAAGTTGACTGGTGACATCGATAACATCTATACATTGTTCTTCTTCTTGACGCCCTATTTGCACCCGATCTCCCAACTTCGTTATTTCATGAGTAGACTCCGTCTATAAGAATAGAACAGTCAAAGGACGTTAGCATCCATCATTTGGTTAATTCTAATCAATAATACCTTGTCATGTACGTTGTTCCTTGACCAAAAACGATCCCACAAGATCTATGATCGTTAATCAATATAACGTTACTCGCCACGGTTCGCGGAAAAGGGCGATTCCGTTTTTGATATCATGATTCATTGTACCAATGGCTGTTGCAAATCCCCTATGGGGTTCCATTCCCTTAACAAGCCCGTCGCATTTTCGGTCTGGGAGAGCCGATGAGGTATATTTCAGTCCTGAGCCCAGAAAAACGTGGAGGAGTATTCCCGTCGTAGCCAAGACCACACCTGCTTTACAACTTGCAGGGTTTTCGTTCCGTGATTAATATCATTGGAGCGTTCAATTCGACTATGAGAATGAGAAGATTAACGCCCATATTGATGGCATCATAGGCGCTCGTCAGTATCATCTATGACTCGAACAAAATAACATTTGCTGATTTCAAAAACACCTCTCCGGGTCTTCTCATTGACTTGGCTATCTCACAATTTTTACGCCAGCCACTTATCAATCCCTGATATCCTTTCATCGACAAAAAGGCCCTTTTCCACACCACCATCAAGGAGACCCCGACCCTCATAACCTCATTGGGATATCGTATCATATCCTCTCCCCGAGCTTCGACCCATACCCGATGATTCAGGTAACGCTGAGTCAGTGGGCCGTACACGCCGTTATCACCATTCCAATCCCCAAAAATAAATTGATATCCCCTATGTTCCAACGGTCGTATTTGTCAGGCGGCGCACACTTGAGCCGGATAGCGATTTAATAAAGAGTGATGGGTGGTTATAATGAGTCACAAACCGTTCAGTCTCGCACTCTAAACTCTGAACATGGTCTGACTTGCTCCTATAGCACACCTAATCCCGAATATTGATGATGGTTCTACATCCAATAAGTTCGCTCGCCATATTGTTTTGCATAGGTACTCAATCCGGTCATTCTAGACCGTAAATACCAATCCTCAACGTTTCAACCTGCACCTAGAACCTCGGCCCAGTCTCATGTGCTGAGGGATAAAATTAGATTCGGGGATCGCTGGGTAAAGAGTCAATGTCAATAAGCGCAGTCAGAGCACGCATTTTTGAATGACCTCGAGGCAAAAGTCACCGCTGGGGACCCTTGTTCTCGAACGTTTACTCTGGTATTCTGTTATTAATGCTCACCAATCGAGCATTCATTGTTAAAATTATTTTGGGTACATAGACTGTAATATATACGTTTCTAAAGGAGTGGCAGTGGGAAAGCATTAAGGTCGAGGAACGAAGAGAATGATGATGATGATGTACAAACGAAAGTGGGTATCGAGGAGATATAACTGAAAGAAAGAATCCTCTATGCAAGATGAATAAAACCGTGAAAAAAATAAATTCATCGCCGGTCAGTTAAAAAATCCGAATGACAAGAGATAGACGAGCTAGTTGAGAAGGGGGGGGGGGTGATCACGATGAACGATTTTGCTGTTGCCAACTAACAATCGACTTCCACAACCTCCTCACCCCAAACGAACTTTTCTTCTCAACCGAACCATCCAAGATCTTCGACAACCTAGTCCTCCTCTTCCCCTTCCCCTTCCCCAAAGCAGACTCCTCTTCACCCAAATCAGACATTGATGAATCCGATGAACTTGGTTGAGGAACAGGAAACAACAACAATCCAAGTTTAATTTTTTCATTACCGTGATTGGCATCTAACTTTGATTTCTTCTCATTGATAGGGGAAGTTGAAGTTGAAGTTGAGGATCGTAGTGATCCAGTTAGAGATTTGATAGAACGGAGTTTTTTGAGATTCTTGAACTGGGGTAGGAGAGGTGCTTTCTTTGGAGGGGTGATAAAGGGGGAAGTTGATCGTTGATGGGTTTTGAGTTGAGAATCGAGTTGGTGTCGGGCGAGGTCGGGTTCGTCTCCTTCTGCGATAGTGGGTACGGAGGCGGTGGTTGTTTGAAATAGCGATGCAGGTCCACAGCTATCCGAAACCGAGCTTGAACTACTACACCTCGTCAAACTCGAAGTCGTCGTCGTCGTCGGCGCATGCAAAGTATCGTGTTGTTGCGACGTAGTAGGAACGATAATATCCGATGCAGGAGAAGACGATAATGATAGTGCACTATCGGCCCGACCCAACCGTATCGTCTTAGTTGACACAAACGTCCCAACACTTGATCTCGAAGTTTGCCGTGACAACTTTCTATGCTCTTTCGCAGATACAGGAAGAACAACACTTGAACTTGCAAGTCCCAATCGACTGAATTTAGGTGTGATTTCATAAGTGTTGGTGGTGAACCACGAATTATCCACTGGGTCACGAGAATGGACTTGAGGAATGTGTTGTTCCGAAGGGGGGATATTCGAATTATGGGGGGTGGACTGAGGAATGGTTGGGTAACCATGTGCAGTTTTGGGGCGTCGGATGACGGAGGGTGGTGGGGATAGTTTCGGACTCCTCAAGTTGTCTCCCATACTAGGTGGATGGCGAAGGGTCGACGAAGTGAGAAGAGGTGAAGAAACAGGCATTTCCCCTGCAAAGAGCGAAACAGGACGTCTTAACGGTCCTGGACCTGGAGTTGATGGTATTGATACATGAGAGAATCCTTGAGCACTCTCAGCAGTCTTGGGTCTTGTATATCTCAAACGGGTTTGTGGTGATGATGGAAGGAGAGAAGCCAAATCCGGTGTGGAAAGGATTCGCGAAGGTCGAAGGTTCTTTTCTTCGTCCACTTCTGGGATAGACCCGTCAAGTTGAAGGGCTGGACCTGCTAGTGGTGAAGAACGAAGAGGCCTTCGTATACCCGAGTACATGGATTGACGATGACTCGAATGACGAAGGGTAGGAAACTCTGTTGGTGAGGCTTGTCGACCAGCCGTTCGAGGAAGACCTGCAGGAGTTAAATCCGCAGTCTAATGTAATCATGTTGTTAGAACAAAAAGACGACAATAAACGTAATTGCTTACAAGTGACTCATCTGTGGGCCAAGGATGAGAGGGTACAGTAGCAAGCATGAGGGACCGAAAGAAAGCGGGGAGGAAAGCCACTGTTGACTGTGCAGCAAGGCTTATGTACGACGGAACGAGGACTTGAGAACGGAATGAGCCTAGGGTGCAAGAAACACGCTAGAACTCAGGTCAGGCACTGAATTAAGCGGCTTGTTTTGATAAGGATAACCCGGAGTCGTGTTACAGTATTACTAGCCTGGATCCGCAAATTCCTTTGAGGCAGTGACGATAATGAGTGAAAACCCCGGTAGACACACTCCAGGCTGTTGAGAGAACAAGGCAGAGCAAGAAAGCATTTTTTTGACGATAAGAATAGGAGAAGGAATGACCACGCTCACAGGGCACATCGGACGAGAAGAGGGCTCGAGTTCACCAACTACTGTCCCAATTTGGGTAACAGTATGAATGGACGCGAGATGACTAAGCAACATCACCCAATCAAGTCACTGTCTGCCAAAAAATCCACTCAACTTCACTCAGCCAAGCCCCGGCTAGAGCGATATGACATGCCATGATGGACAGACAACACGAGCCAAATGCAACATGCCGCTCTTGATCACTAGACGGCTTCCTCGATGATACTGACTCAATGGAGTTTGTTCGGCCTCGCGTAAAAGATACACATGTAACACACAGTTGACAATTAGGTTGTGTTTTGATAATAAACAAACTGATACTTTAAAAAAAATGCGGCTCTAAGACGAACCAATCTAGTACACCCATGGTGGAGGAGCGCATATTGGGTTGTGCATTCGTAACCCACATTATCTAAGCCTAGCATCGTGGCGTCTCCAATGTCCGAATAGGACGCGTAAGGGGTAAGAGGGATGCGCAGTTTTCATGCCGCTTTTAATGCTTCGTGGGCTTCTTGCCTGCGGGAAGGATCGTACCAGGGGGGAGGGGGGGAAAGGGTGAATGGATTCAATAAAATGAACGGACGTTATCCAATACCGATCACTTACCATCAACAAACATATTCCGCGTTGCTGATGGAAGAGTCGCAGTAATCCCATCCAACTCCTTTGTCAGCTTCACTTGACATCCTAGTCGACTTGTATCCGTAAGACCAAAAGCCATATCCAACATATCATTCTCGTCGTCTTCTGGTTCTGGTAGTTGATCGTAGTCATCTGGAGTGAGAATTACATGACATGTTGAACAAGCAATGGATCCTTCGCATGCGCCTTGAGGATCCGAAGGGGGAGTATAACCATACCAAGATGGAAAGATTCGAGATTCGAGGGAAGGGTGGTGTTGTGCGGTAGGTTGATATCAAGTTTAGTAGTCGTCCGTGGGGAATGGAAATTAAAAGGAAAACGCAGCTGGTTTGAGCACGAGCAATGCAAGCGGAAATATTATTATTACATACCTTCCAGATCAATGTCATACTCGTGTGCTATACCCAGCAAATCATCTCCCTCATTAGCTTCTACCGTTTTGATCAAATTCCCTTTGGAGTCTTTGAAATGCACTTTGATTCTAAACGTGATTTTTTTTTTGAGTTTAGAAGAACGTGAATCCCTGCAGAAGTGGTGTCGAAACCTACACCCACTTACCCTGTGCCTGGAGCTGGTCTTTGGATTCCACCATGTCTAGCGACTTGAAAGAAAGTTCTGTTAGAATGACCAGAGGGGAGAGGTAGGGTGAACGTACCAGAAGAAGCGTGTATTGACCGGGTTTGTGCGGATGCAAACCAGTCATACCGAAGTGGAATTAGTTTCGTGCAGGTGTGTTGCGACCGCGACGATAATGATAGCGGTCTTTTACAAAGGACCAACGATGACTGATGTGATAGTGTTCTATGCCAAATTGGTGGTCGTCGTTTGTCACAAGCTGACAGAAATTTGGCAAGTAGATTCGTCCGAGAACAGAGACTGGCCATGGAACGTAACCTGAGAGGTAGTTCTGTTAGGTAGATACTGATCAAGAGATATGACCAGAACGTACGTAGTCTGAGCCAACGGCTGTGCGGAAGTCAGAACCAAACGCTGCCGAGTCGGAACCCATACGATGACTGAATTTCGTTCCGGTGATCCCGTGACCATAACAGTGGGATGTCACATGACTGATTGCTTTATTTTTATTTGATTCTGACTTTTTGTGTTTAGAAGCAGTGAATCTCGATAATATGAAGAGATGACGGGAAGAAAGAACGGCCTGGTGGTTTAGGTGACGGGGAGTGACATAAACTAGTATTCGCCCAGTCCAACCTCCGGATTAGGGCACGGTCCTATGAGTTCTTCAAAGAACACAATTCATTGCGAGTTGAGCAGACAGAAAACCTCAACCGCGTATCATACCATGAATTCAGTGACAACATGAACATATGCTACATTTCCTTCCATATACATTATTCTTAAATGGGGCTCCCCAATGCCTTTTCCGGCGGTTTTATAAGGGTCATACGATGATACAGTTCTTCCGGTAGTAGAGTTGTTGTTGTTGTCGTTCTGTTGCTTTGGTAGCTCGATGTGGCACTAGGACGTGACGACGTATAAAAATTAGATGTTAATTCCCAAACTCCATGGAGCGATCGAATGTCCCTGTTGGGATGGTCGATGGTAGAGTTGGAATTATGAGAAAAGTCGTAGTAGGTAGATTGTGGAATGATACGGAGGGTATTGAGGATAAGTCGACATGCCTAGTACTAGGTATCAGAAAAAATAAAACGACGTGGTTGGAGCGTAGGGTCCACGCACCAAAACCGACATGAAAGTGATTGGCCATCTGTAACGAGATTATCAGCAACCCTGAGCCTGTGACTCAAGGAAACGACCTACGCGTATACAACGTGGATGTCAACATGCACAACCGTAACGTAGGGTACAACACAAGCAAAGGATACTAAAAACGCCAGTTCAATTAGCCCGTAAATAAAGATTATATTGACTAACATGTAACTTACAACTCATTGTTGCCCAGACAATCGTACCATCACGAAACACAACGTGTAGCAAGGGTATCCTACGTCTATCCACTCTTGCGTGTTGTGTAAGTGATCTTCTTCCAAACCAAGTTAAGAACCATATAACACTCTGCACGACAAGAAAACTGATCCTATCCGTAGTTTAGTTGAGGCATTTTGGGAGCTATGAGGGAATACGCACGCATGGATGATAGCACCAAGCCCACTCTGACAAGAACATTTGGGATCAAAGATAGCTCGAAACACAGTAAAATCCACAAAAAGAACTATTGACAAACTCGTTTGTGCAAGAAATATAACGAGCGTCGTTATCCGTATCTTCATGCTGTGCTGGTATAGCGCACAAACTTAAAAAAAAAGGCAGATGAGGAAAATATGTAAACGGAACCGATGAACTTCAACTCACCTCGCAGTAAAAGAATTCCCTCTAGCATCGTCTGGACAATCATCCCTGTCGAGTGCTGGAAAATCAACCATCCCCGACATAACCTGGGTGATATGGGTGGTTTTTCAAGGAGGAATATCACGAGGAACGAATTCGTTCTACGATGAATGAGAGGTTGATTTTTCCGGTAATCGTTCTGAGACATACAATTGGGAAACGAGGGGGAGGTACCGACACGCGATATACATCGCCCTGATTGCATTCAACTGCGCTCTATTTGTCCAATATAACCACTCGGGACGGGTCGAAGAGAAAGGAAATCAACCCACCTCCAGATATGACATCGCTCAGCTTCAAAATTCCACATCAATTCAAATATCAAGACAGTCCAAGCTCCAACTAAATTAGACGGAGCGAACTTTTTCAGTAACAAATTTGTACGCCTGCTGTTGTTCACTTACGAGGCGACCCAATGCGTTGGGCTTCGTATATTGCCATTGCATTGCAGCTCGAGGGGCCTCGCGGCGACCAAGGCGGTTTGGTTGATGTGAGGGCAGTGTAAGGATGAGTGTTTGGCCCCCTGGACAGGTTTGAGGATTGTTATATTCAATTTCCGGACAGGGGTGCTGATCGAGGTCGCAATGACCGGCACCTGACCGGCATATACTACCACGTTCGTTCAGGGTCAGCGGAGGGTCATACAAGCCCCTACGGGTTTCAGGGTGTGTTAGTTGTTAGTTGTTGAAGTATCCTCGGGCTTAAGACACTTCCGCATTCCTCGTATCTTAGCTGCCATGTTTTAACGAACGGGCGTCTAGTTTAGTGATCTTCGCAAGATAAGAAATATGTATGTATACACCTACTCTCATTCATTAGGATAAAAATGCACATCACTACGGAGACCAAAATAAAACCCATTCATCCTGCAATCACAAGCGATCCGACTGCACCCTTTAAAATATTCCCTGCTGATTGGATTGCAAGGTCGAAGGGCAGTATGATAACCCACACCATCGGGATTTTGCGCCTCAATTAAACTAATCCTAGTTCCGAGGTCCAATGCCCGGAAACCAGACGCTTCGATTGCTGGTACTGCCTCTAGCTCCGAGTGCGTCGGGCTAGTGATAACGCCATTCACTTGTGACCTGCTGCTGCAGGGTCGTAGGGGACCGTAAAAGTAAACAGAACTGCGGAAGACGGCAGTAGCTGACGACCTGCGGCGGCATATCGTAATTCTTTCTCGCTAGAAGGCTCTGGTGTCCAAGGCGACAGCGACGACAAACACCAAGCGATAGGATTGTGAATGGCCCTAAGTTCGGGGTGTTGAATGGTCGGCTTCACCAATCTTTTGTTCTGATGTATCCGCGATGGAAAATATTCCGGTGGTGATATCAATACTAACTTGGCCGGGTTCAGAAGGTGAAGGATTCATTCGTAGGGTATTCAAAATGAGTCGACAGGCCTGGGTTGAATTTCAGAAACGCAGGTCGCGAGAAACATAAAAGACAACAAACAGTGACGGATACTAGAGCTTGTGACCATCTACGCGCTCTGTTAATAAGATGATAGACTGGTCAGAAGAGGGCTCGCGTACATATATCCATGAATATCAATGTGCATCGTGGTGGTGTATGGAATAAAGAATGCAACAACGACTTCTACAAATCAGTGTGCAGTGTGGGAGGTGACACGAGAATACTTACGACACATGACTGCCAGGACAATGGTGCCATCGCGGTAAACAAAGCGCAAGACTGGGTTTCGATCGTGCACTTCGAGAGTTTTCAGTTTCCTCATTCGAATCCAAGTCATGAGCCAAATGAGCCCGTGTAGGACACATCCACATAAACTGAAGAAGAGGCAATGAGGGTTTAATTTTGGGCCCTGGGCGGACAAAGAGAGTACTCACACTAGTATAAACATTGTTCGTGTCGGCCTCGCAGAACACTTTGTATCGAAATTCGCTTTCACAGGAAAGTCAATGCACGCATATATTGCGATAACGATCTCCATCGTCACAAGTCCAAGAGACAACAAGCCGACTCCGAGATGGCGCTGGTATAGTGCATAAACTGGGGGACCGTATGTGAGTATAGGAGGGTTTCTAGGTTTCTCCAACTCGCCTCGCAGTAGCAACAGAGCCTCGAAGCTGATTTGGATGGCTGATGCTGACCCTTGCTGGAACACAGCCCATTTTTTACAAAGTGCCTCGGGGAAAGGGGGGCCGGGGATAATCAAAAGGGTGACAACACTGATACTAAGCTGAGTCAGAGCTCAACATTCGGTCAGCTGAGGTAACGAAAGTACATACAACTGAGAAACCAAAGTAAAATACTTGGAGAAGACATAGATTATCTTCACAGGCGTAACCGGGAACCTGAAGCTGTGTTAACGCGATGTTGATTTAAAGAATGTCTGGCATTTACCTCCAGATATATTTCAATTCATCGGTAAGGTTCCATGCAAACTCAATAACAAGGCAACCCCAAGATAAGGCTGAGAATCCGACGCAAATATTTTCAGCATCATGTACGGTTTGGACCAAATCGAATGGGCCTACATAGTGATACAATGAGACCGATATCGGACATTGGGGTCCAGCCCTGTCGTGATCGTGCCCAACCACACCGAGGAGAGGAATGCAATGCGTGGGTGAGCGGCTCACGGTCAGCAAGAAGGCCTGAGTTACGTTAGGTCGACGTGGCGTACATAGGAGTCGACCGGGAAGAAGATTGTTGGGAGCTGATGCCTGAGTACTCTCGGTGAAGATCAGTCCGGGAGCCACAGATTCACGGCCGCGGGTAGGCTGGTTTTCCCACCTGCTTGGCCCCACGAGCGCCTACAGTTCTTATATGTGGGTCAACTTCTAGTATTGATGGTTCCTATCAAGCAATTCCATTCAAGAAAGGATGGACCAATTATGGATGGAATCCGAACGCAAAGAGCGTTCGCACAATTCCGCACCTGACTCGTTACCGACATATGTGTCAGATATGATCTTCACTAGCAGTTGATCGCTCAGGAACAGTAACAGATTTCGATCCTCTCCACACCATTTCCTGGGACAAAGATCATCCTCAGGGTCTCGATATAGGGCAGCAAAATCATTGGGGGAATTTATATTACGGCAAGTACCAAATCAACGCCAGCTTCCCAAGTTTCAACTCGGTTTATAGGAGACACCCTTCATAATTATGGTGGACGGAGACGTTCATATTCTGATTAAGAGTTAACAAAGAGCGGGATTCTAGGCAGTCCTGGGCTAATAGCTCCATGATCACTGCCCACATCCCAGCCTGGTAACACTCTCAGCCGGCAGACTCTGCTAGGTTAGGTCGACTCTACTAAACTAGATGCATGTTAAGACCTTAAGCTTAATCGAGCATCCTGGTAAAATGCATCATACCCGCTGTTCTACCTTAAGTACTTGGTGCTATGTCTGTCAATAGCCTCAGATGGCGCCGAACTTATGACTGTAAGGGAGATGCGTACAGCTGCCCAAGTTCTATGGTGGAGTCTGGATGCTCTATCGGGGTGGAATTCTCTTGTGAGGTGGATTCTGAATCATCTATTTCGAAAGTGGTTATTTCTGGGTCGGCGCTAGGCAGGTCGACACCCCACGTATTGAGGATTATGTGGCAACACTAAGGGTGAGTGTTCAATTTCTCTAGCACCTCAGCCGGGAAGCAAGGTACACACGAAGACAGACAAGCCAGTCGTGGTCCATCTGAAACGAGTTCTGAGTATTGGTGAGCTAGAACGACTCCTTGGTCTACTGACGGATAGACGAAATGTGTGTTAATGTCTACCACGACGGTATAGGGAACCAGAACGGCAAATCCAACTTGGGATCATCAGCCAGGTCAAGTAAACGATACTGAACATGCTCACGAGTGACGACAGCCATTACTATATTTCCATCACGGAGCATTATCGGGAGGTATGGGATGGCTGCGCGAACTCCGTGCGGACGTAGCGAAATTAGCTTTCTTGATACGATATGTTTCCCATACCAGGTCAAACCCCATGCGATTGACTGGTTAGCCTGAAAGGCGAAGCTGTGTGTTAAAATGAGTCGTTATATCGATGACTGATACAGAGCAAGAGAACGCACGGAAGAATAAGTGACCATCTCAGATTGGACCTTGCCGAGCAAGATGTGTCGAACCTGGCGTGAAGGAAGATGAAGATTCCTCCCACCACCGCAACTGTTGCGTCGCAAACTACGGCACAAACAGCCAGGATGGCGACTGTGATATTATTATCAAAGAGTGCACAGGCTAAATCGAGGTCAAACAAGTTCCAATTTGCAATGAGGAACACGTACCTCTAAGATGGAGAACTACCGCGAGGACCACTTGGGCAAAGGTCGTGCTTAAGTGCAAGAAGAGAAACCACTGTCGGCAGACGTGGAGGGCAAAGGGAGGGTTAAAGTGAAACAGGAGGCCTAAATGAGCTCTGGATACATGGATTAATGAGTCAAAAATCGCGTCAATAATATATACGCACGAATGAGCTAGGATAGGAAAAACCCTCGAAAAAATATAAGCAACCCTAGTGATTGTAAGTGGTCTTCTAGAGGCCACATTAAACTTAACCTGAGGTATTTAAGCCAAAATTGACGCCTTGCCTCCATATCCACTCGCGTTCCTCGGTGAAACACCACACGAAATCTATAAGGAGGACAATCCACGCTGCCACTATTCCAAAGCTGAAATCAGAATCATGTAGGCCGAAGAAGTGGGGGATTCATGGTTCGACGTACACGACGAAGAAATGAAGCCAGTAAAATCCGGCATACAAGACGACGTTGAAGACGAGGAGAGGGTGAATAAAAAGCGTAAAACCCTATTTCGCTGTCCTTTGTAGTGCCTCCTAAATGTTCACAAATTATGTCACCTGCAATTGATTCAATTGATCAGCCGGAATATCCGACGCCAAGATGTGAGACGGTCCAGATCATGGGAGAACCCGAACGCCCTGGGAACTCTCTTTCCTGGAGGATTCTGATTGTCTGACTCTTCGTCGTTGTATGATTACGCTCACAAAACCACGAGAACTGTTTTCGTCTGAGGATTTGAGTCTGGGGGGTGCTCAGGGTCAATATTCTGAAGAAACATCCCTACCCGAGAAGCTGCACCGATAGTGCAATGGAAGCATCCATATAGTTTTTCGTTATGACGGAAACTGTCAAGACATACAAATAGGGGTTCCCAAGCGAACCTTCATGGCGACCAGAGCTGAGAGCACTTTCATGATTCGTAAATTCGTGAATAGAGATTAGGAATAGGTACAGTTGGGAAACTGGTGATTGCGATGGGTAGGCTGTATCCGATAATTGGGTGGAGATGTCAAGTTGGAACGGGGTTTGACTTTCAAGTGGCGGTTATAAGCGCCCTAGAATAATACAACCGCAGTAGTGCATGTCAGCATTATTTCGGAAGCTGGGGGACATATACGCACAAATATGAATAGAATTCGACCTCGGCAGACTAGAAGTCGAGGGTGGCGCAAGCTAGTTCGGTTAACGGCCCCCACGGAGACTGCTAAAATGATCACTCAAAAGGTTGAGTAACCTCCGGAACGTAAAGCCTTCCCGAAATGGTATGCGAGCGAGTGCAATGAAGAGAAAATTGACCCACTTACGAGATGCAAAGAAGAAATTTCTGGAAGCCATAGGGAATCAGGCCGGGAGGCGGTGGAAGGCATGGACATTCGACCGTATGTGGCGAGGCAGTTGATTGGAGTGCAGATGCGGCTTGTAGAATGGAACGAATGGCGAGATGACCCTATAATTGGAGAACCGTCGAGGATCGGTAATGGCCAATGAGGTAAATTGATCAACTCCATAGTCCGGTTGGCTGGACCGTAACCCATCCCACTGCCAAGAAAATATCCAAGAGGACCGTGCGATGCTTTGACCTATGTAGCAGTCCCGTCAATCCGGTGGATCGAGGCAACGGAATGCGGGACTTCAAGTCTTGAACAGGTATATCGTCCCACCCCAATGCACCTCGCACACACTTCTACATCATTGATCGTAGGCGCTTCTGAGAATGAGAAAATGAGAAGCGTTGGAGAATGAGTGAGAGGATTGATTCGTACACGATGAAGCGTCGAAAACCAACCAAGTTCCTGTATACGCTGTCCAGAGGCTTATAAGGAGCCACGACGCGATGATAGTACCAGTGTCATGTCAATCAGAGCTTCATTAATCAATTCCGCAGTACGGACTAGCGTAAGGCTTTTGATTCAATCGACGTCAGCGTGCTGACGACGACAACGCAATCAGACAAGCCCAATGAATTCAGAGGATGATCAGCGCAAGTGCTCCTTACCAATTCAAGCAATGTGTAGGTCCAAACTGTCAACCAATTGGAACCATCGAGAGGGTTCTGCCCGTTAGCCTCGGCGATTGCCTGACCCAGAAGGTTCTCTCAGGTAACGATTGTGACCCATACGTACAAAACCATAAGGGGTCAGGCCTTCAGTGAGGTTGTACCAGAAATATATGTATTCGCAATCGTTGAGCACACCAATTGTCAACGGTATTCTATCGTGGCTCCCTCGACATCCTCGGTAGTCCCAACCTCACGACTGCAAAGGAAATCGGACGGACTACAGGATTCCACGCAACTATTGATCTAGATGCGAACTTCAATGTAAGTTAGCGGCCCACGCAACTTGAAGAGACTGCTCACAATTTAGCATGTACGGGTGGGCGTTTGCTTTTTACATATAATAACGAATGATGGTCGAGCTTGTTGAACATAGCACGGAATGAAAAAACGTAGACTCAAACTGTATTAACTCGAGATGAGGACAATAAAATCGAGGGAAGATA
Source organism: Chlorophyllum brunneum (assembly GCA_963576785.1). Lineage (NCBI taxonomy): Eukaryota > Fungi > Basidiomycota > Agaricomycetes > Agaricales > Agaricaceae > Chlorophyllum > Chlorophyllum brunneum. The sequence continues at coordinate 2,072,145 of OY756150.1, forward strand.
AGCTCACCTGATAGGGTTGATAGGCATAGTATCGTGGTATAATCTCAGGTATATAGGCAATGGTAATCATCTAGGCAGGCGTCGAGGCAGAAGCAATATAAAATAGGCTGGTCAAATGCATCAGCGTCTGTTAGAGGTCAGGGATGATCGCTACGTACCAATGGGGACATATAGCGCTGATGTAATCTCATAGGCGAATCAATCATAGGCATTCAAGGAACGACGATCGAGCTGGACGCTGGGGGAGAACGGGAATCTTATCAGCACCTGCCCAATTTCGTCATAGATATGTGACGACTTACAAGGAAAAACGAGAAAAAAGATAAGAAAAACTAGCTACCATGGTATGAATACCTGGTACTGCGTCTACGCAGTTGTGGTTCTGAAGTCTCTGGAGTATTCGAACGCCGACTGATACATGGCGAGCTTCCAGAGCCTGGATGATACTCAATATCTAACGAGGGGGAATATAATATTAGGAAGTATAACATACCTCAAATGTTGATATGTGACCTCCACTACACACACCACCAAAATCACGTATTTGCCAGAGAAGGTGGGGTCCTTAGACTGTTGTACAAGTTTCGACCCGTCGGCATGGTGGCGCAGAGATCCGGGTGGAGCAGCTAAAAACACGATAAAACCACTATAATCGTTGTTTGGTGCAGGTGGGTGGAGTTTTAGAGTAGGAGTGTGGAATTCTTTGATAATGTTGACTGGATATCGAGCTTGGAGTGTGGAGTGATCCTTGTTTTGATGACGAGGTGCGGAAATGCGTCCTTTAAGGTGGCTCAAATGGACAATTGAGTGCTCATGTTCCGCTTTCACGGGCGGGACTCGGTAGCAGTGAACTGGTACGACGTCAATGTTGCGGATCTTCTTTAACAAAATACCCAAGCACGCAAGGACAATTTCGTAGCCGAGACCGTCCTTGAGGGTATTGTATATATGGGCATGACATACACCTCCTTCGACTTCCTTACTCCGGACGACGAATGGGCGAAGATGATGGACTTTCTGGGATTCTGTAGGGTTAGGAAGTAACCTAGTACTCATTAAGTCATCGCAATCTTACGAAGAAGCAAAACCTCTCACCAAAAGTTCGTTTGAAAGGCAAGGGTGAGCTGGACGACCCCAAACGTCCCCTGGGCTCTCTCCTTTAAGAAAACAAAAATAAATTTGAAGTATTGCGAAGGAACGAGTTCTCTAGATCCTCGTACGACCAGCGCCATTCTATAGGAAACTAATTAGGGCTGGTGATGCGTTCCAGCAACGATGGGTAACTCACCGAATTCCATTATCTCCTTTTGTACGACCCATATTCGCACCAGGATAACAGTGTATTTGCCGTTTCTTGATCAGATGTGATACTGGACTTGGAGGCACGTAGCGGAACGAGAACGACATCATTTGCGGCTCGTCCCCTACGACCCACCTCGATGCGCCTGCATACTCCAATTCCTCCACAGCCAACGCAATCCTACATATTTGTGCCTTCTTGTGTATCACCACCCGTATCACCCGTATCTCCTCTCCCTCCTCTCCTTCCGTCACCTGTCCCACTCTAACTACATGTGTTCTGACTTTCGCATTACTCCTCCCTAACATCCGCGGCGGTTTCCTACCCCCACATATGAGAGGGGGAGTACGAATCCCACCACCCTCACCCATAGCTTCGAATACACTTCTACCTTCCCTCTTCTCGTCCTCTTCTCTTTCGTGTTCCGGATTTGATGTAAGGGGGGTATATAGGGATGTAGTTGATGAAGGTGAACGGGGACAAGAAGGGATAATTGAGCGATCACCAAAAACCATGGTGACCAAATGGGGGCCTGATGACCAGTCGTAGTCATTTGAGATAGTCCGTAGTTTCTCGTCGGGAGCGGTACAGAGAGGAGCCGGTTCTTGTTCTTGTTCTGGATGTATAATGGCGCTGGCGTTGATACTTTGTATGAAAGTTGGAAAGTCGCTTCTTGATTCTTCACTGACCAACTGGTCCTCGTCCTCGTATAAACGATCACCGAAGAGCATAGAGACTAAATCAGGGCCTGATGACCAGTCGTAGTCAATGTTTCTCGGGATGGTCTGTGGGTTCTCGTTGGGAGTGGGAGAGGGGGGAGGTTGAGTGATAAACGTTGCTGAAAGACAGGAATCCCCGACCCATCCTGCTCGCGCTCGTACTTGCGTTTCTGTGTCTGGTTCGGGGGGGCTGGCTGAGTTCTTGCCGATGCTGTGTAGCGAAGGGGGGTCGGCTCTCGAGTCTTCATCGACTAGCTCATCCTCGTCTTCGTCCACGCGTACGAACCCTAGAAACTCGGCGGGAATTTCTATTCCCATATTTGTAGCGCAATTTCGTAGTTCATCGAGGAGAGTTTTCTTTGGCTCCTTGATGGACAGGGTGTCGTCGGTGGATGGGCAACAAGAATTGTCGTTTAATACATCGCCTTCGTAGGAGGTGAGAGAACATGTAGAAGAGGTAGAGGGGAGACGGGGAGAGAATATTGGAGATGGTGATGGCGACGGTGACGGGGATAGGGAATGAGGTGGTAAGGGTAAAGACGGAGAGGATCCAGACAAGAGTGGTGTCGCCAATACTACCTGGCCATCAACTAATGATAAGCGCAGAAGAAGAAGAAAACATACAAAACGCATTTTCCCGCCTTGCGAGGAGTAACATCCTCTTTTTCACCTTCTCAAATATTATGATAGACGCGTGTCCTCCACTTCGAGGAATTCTCTTCATCTTCTGACGGCGGAGGTGCCTGACATATCCTAACAAAGCCGCGTCAGGAAACCGAATGAATGAGAAACGAGAAATGTACCTGTCCAACATGTCTTTCGGGCTTGAACGTACCTCACGACACCGCGTTTCCACTCGACTTTCACAGCATCTTTCGCTCTTGCAAGTTGTGAAGCCCCGAATCCCGAGGTCCGTATTCGACTTGAGGACCTGACGCGTGTTCTTGTCCAAGCTTCATCAGCAAAGCGATCGCAAGTACGCTTAACCGAATCAAGATATTCGGTGTGTCGATGGGTCACTGCTGGTACCAGTCCGAATCCAAGTCCGAGACGATCTGAAGGTTTGAGAGGGTCAAGCTTCGCACTATATCGACACCCGCAAACGCAGGCGTCACCACTGTTGGTCCAACACGAAGGCAGTGGGAGGGGTAAAAGCACAGAGTCCTTGAGTTGTGTGGAAGGAAATAGCCCTGGGAAGCCCAGATCCAAGCGTTGAGGTCGATTAATGTTCGACCGTGTCTGTCGATATTTGAAGCTAAGCGTCGAATGCATGGCGATTATTGATTTCGTTCCCGGTGGGGGCATGTGGAGTATTTAAATGGACGAGAAAGCTCCTTATTCGAGATTGTGGTCCGGCCTGGATATGTCATTCCGCATTTCAGATTCGACTGTACCTCGGATCAGTGGGGTGTGGATTGTCGCGCAACAACCCTCAGGTCTGTGCTGGTCGGGTGGGGCTTTGGTTCATCTTGTAGATCCGTGTTGTCCCAAGCGTTTCATCGTCACACTCTCCTTTCTTGTACCCGATCCTTCACCTTGTACTCGATCCTTCACCTGGTTCAAAATGTTGGCTGGATTACGGTTAAGCGGTTAATGCCAGATGAAGTATCCATGAATATAATAATGATTTGCCATGGTGACCAGTGATATAAGCCCACAATACATACTCCAAAAGACATCGAGTCTATGGAGACAGTAGGGTCTCCTCCCGTAAAAAATAATCATTCAACAGGTGAATGCAATGCAGGTGGTAAAGAGTCTGGAACACTAGTCTGTGCTACTTGTGCCTGGAACCTTTGAGTACCAGTCCCACTGGCAGCACCAGACTGTGCAGCATGGTTCCAATGCAAATTGCTAAGTCTGTATCCTGTCTTTGAGCCCCATGCCTGCCCAATGGAAACCCTGTAGACTACAAGAAGATATGCAATTATCTTTATGCAAGATACATATATTAATCAGTTGCATTTGGAAGAGTGGTAAACTATCAACTCACTTCAATGTAGGGCTGACAATTAGAAAAAAGTGAACCTAAAGGATGACCAACAAGGGCAAGGACTAGGGCCATAAACATCCATGTAGATTCAAGAGCATAGGATTCGACAAGTATTGCCACAATGTTCATGTATTGTTTGCTGAGGTAAGATGTTCCTGCAGAGTCTTGGATTAGAATTATTCCAACTGGATGTCTGTAGCCTGCATACCTGTTAATCTTGCATGGTGTTTGAGAGTAAAGATGAGATATACAATTATCAGCACTGTAACAGGTATTGTAACTGCTATCTGTAGTGCAAGAGCAGCAATTGGTATATTGTGAGAAATTCCTGTTGAGGTAACTCTAGTCTTCAATGTCAATATGATAGCAGAGATCCATGATGCTGCAGGTCTCAATATTTAGTCCATGAAAATGGGTAGATTTTAAAATAATTTACCTGCAGAAGCAAATAAAACTAGTAGTGGCAGGATTACAATAATATTAGCATACTTTGTTGCCTTCCAGACCTTCCACAAGTGCCAAACCTTTAAATTTATTAATAATATGCAGATACTACTACTTTGACAGGAAGTAAAATCATTAGCTTACCTGAATTGCTGATGATAATACATGGATTATGATTTCAGGGACATCAAACATAAGTGCTGACAGCTGCACACCCAAAACCTCTCTTTCATATGTATATGGCCCTCCAGCAAAATTCCTATGGTGGATATAGGCTGCTTGGATGACCCAAGTATTTCCTCCTAGAAAGACCAGTCCAGAGAGCATGATGACTGAAGTATATGCTAGCATGAACTTGGTTTGCTTTTTTCTGTCAGAGTCCTGAAGCTGGGACAGTGATGACTGGACATAGAGATAGTAGAGGGACAATGCAATGCCATAGAAGACACCACTCAAGGTTGTGGTACTGATGAGGTCAAATTCTGTCTCAAGTAGCAATTTGTCTGGAAGTGGAGGAGTGTTGTCCATTGAGAATTGGAAATGTGAGAGGAGGGATGGTAGTAAGTGGCATTTTGGAAGTCCTGTAAATATACCACCGCTCACTCCCAAGTTGTTGTAATAACATTCATTGTACTTTGGTCCGTGTAGCTGCCAGCTCCCCTACTGAGTGCTTATTCATGATCCACATGCTAGTTGCCTGAAGTATACTATTACTCAAGTGTACCCACAAGCTACTTTATTAGGCCTCCATTTTGATATCTACTGTATTTGTTGTACTCGGTGCAGTTACAGCGGAACTCGAATGTGAACAAATAGTTCCTAGTTGAGGTGAGATCAACGGGTTCCGGCCAGGTTAACTGCTTTGGACACCAATAATCTTATCCGGACAGTGTGGCGAGTGTTTTGTACACCAGTCTACCACGATGACCGAGGTGAACCTCCATCTTGATTGGGTGCTTCGACGGGCGTTGATGGAGGAGCGTTCGAATTGAGATGTAATAGAGTGTAGTGGGCGCCGTTATGTCATCGTGCGTTTTTTTGTCCATAATGATTGAGTCTTGTTTCTCAGGAAAAGTTGTATAGACCTGTATCAAAATGATGGTAAGTGTGTTTCAAGTGGCCGCTCTATTATTCTACTTCAGGTTTGTGTACGTCCGTCATCGTCTTGTCCTCACTGGTTGTTCCCCGTCCGAACCTCAACCGAACACCGCTGAAGCCCAAAAATGATTTTAATGATATATCCAGCCGCTACGACACCCACACCAGCTCCTGGTGTACAGCTTCCACAAGTACAAACGTGGGGTCTGTGATGCTTGCGACAATTTGTCACTTCCCAAATCTCATATCCTGACTTTGACGTTCGAGGATACCATAACGGCAACCGAAAGCGCAGGTATTATCACGGCCAGTCCTATACGAAGACAGTGGGGGAGTGGGGACACGGGTTGTAAACCGGGAGAAGTTTGGAGGTGAAGATGTACGGATCTAGGCTTATTGCTTGACTGCGCCAGTCGACATTGGGATGGAGCATAAGGCGTGGATAACCAACATTGATAGTACGGTTGATGAGGTAGGTAGTGTAGTTGAATGGACCAGAAAGCTTTTTTACTTGGAACTGTGGTCTGGCCGTCTTTCGAAGCCGAGATGCCCCGGTCATTGCCTTGCTTTTCTGAAGATTTCGGAGAGTCTCAGCACCGAATGATGTATAACGAGCCTCCATAGCCTGGACGATGGCCCATAATCGTCACTGTGTGTATTAAGTGCGTGAAAGCGATACACTTTGCTTGCTTCGGGCGGTGATGAGAGTGTCCTTTCAGGTCAGGAAGTACCTGATAGTGATTCAGCAATCGCAGCCTTAAAATAAGCCAAAGTCCCACCAATGCTCGGTTTTGAAGACATGGGTGCATTCTGTGGCCTCAGGTGGTCCGTAGCTTCTCTCGTTAATAGAACAAGGACGGAGTGGAAGTCCTGAGAATGAACGATTCCTCTAGAAACCCATAGGCACAATATTAGGTTGTGCCTATCTAGGACCGTTGACGTATTCTGGCAAGGATGGACAGCTCACCTTAGTCGTATATCCGTGTCGCAATGAAGGGATACTTGCCATTCAGTGAATACACGTGGTGAGGCGCGTTGCATCACCACTGGGCATAACGGGTTCGTCTGCAGCTCATCCCTCACGCTTCTCTCATTGAAGAGCACACAGCCCTAATAGCAACTTGTCTCATCGCCATTCTCGATCTCAAAGGCAAGCCGCTCATCCAGCGCGCATACAGAGACGATAATCTGTCGGCCCGGCGGTGGGGAGTCATAAGGGGAGTAGCGTTAGTGTATGGTCGAGATCAAGGCGCAGTTTAAGAGTGGTACGGCGAACAATGTGAAGGTGTATATGCCGGTTGGATGGAGGATAGATAGCCTTCGACGGGAACTGTGCCGTATGTACTGGATAAATCAACGTTCGTGTGGAAGATCAAACAACTAGGCGGGTCCAGAGAATTCCTCATGCGTGCACATTTTGGTTTACCTAGGTTCAATCGATCTGGTTCGTAATCCTCCCCTCCCGTACTCTTATTCACAACTCGTTACAGAAACAGACATTGAAAAACGACCACCCATCACTGCCAAATTCGAAATTCCATACTTTACAGCATCGGGTATTCAAGTTCGATATCTCGAGATTGTGGAAAAGACCGGGTGCCTGGCGTTGCCTTGGGTTATGTATATTACTCAGAATGGTGATGACCACAGGTGAGTTTACCCTTTTCTTGGTGAAAGTGGGCTTTGATGGAATGTAAGTTTACGGACGGCGTTGGAGAAGGGTAGTGCGCCTATTGTTCCGATGTAGAAAAAGGTTGTTTAGATTAATGACAAGTCTAGTTTTGTATTCCTTTCTTTCCACGCGGAATGTGGATGGACACAGTCCATTTTGTAGTTTACGTCTTCCTCCAAGAAACTGGATTCCCTGCCCTCGCTAGATACCGCGTTCATTGCACAGTAGGGTTGTTGTCTCACGTAGGTGTGTGTGAACGTTGGTGACTTGTCATCGAGCCCTGGACCCGGTCCCGGATGTTCTGGACTCATGTACAATGGATTGGGTTATACTGGGGCTCTACTATCCCGAATTGTCAAACCTTTCCAATGGAAACCTGGTCCGCCAGTCTGGTAGGTACCCCCCACACCATAGATTCGTCACACACTCCCCCCTTTCTTTTTGAGTGGTATGATAAGTTGGTTCCCTATTTCGTCATGGTAGGACAAGTAGTATACAAACGAGTTCGTATAGAAGAGACAGGGGTGGTAGAATCGGAGCGTCAGGCAGGGTCATCTAGTCATCCACGGGGCACTGCCCTAACCGTGTTCTTGGAGGGTTCTCTGTAGCTGCGTCAATTTCTGGTATCAGAGCTGAGCGTTGTGGGGAAAAAAGGGAGAAATAATGTGAAGTCAGTGAGAGGGAGTGGGACGTGGAATGGAGGGAGACACTTTCCACCTTGTAATTCGTGTCTTCCTCCAAAATTTCCATCCTCACTGGATAACGCAGTAAAGTTGTGATCTCCCCTCGGTCATGTGTATATTGACGACTTGTTTTCGAGCATTGGAACCCATCTCAACGCCCCTGGTAGAACCGGTACATGGTCCCGGATGTTCTGGACTCTGCGTAATGTATGGACTATAATTCTGTAAGCCAGCGCTTACCGGGCGCTACTCTCCCGAAGTGTTGTATAAAAACGTCCATACGAAATGTCAAACCTTTTGTATAGGAATTTGGAACATATTGACCCGCCAGTGTGGTATTTATTTCTCCTACATAGATTGATTATACACCCTTTTTCAAAAAATCTTCATGCTTATCATTGCCGGCCCGTGTAGGACCACGTAAATGTAAGCTAGTTTGACACTGTTCGGTACCGTGGTGTATTTAACCGCAGGGCATTTTTTATTTCATTCGGTGGGATCTTTTGTTTGTTACTTCCCTTTACTAACCAAGGAGGGGTTATTTATGTTGGGTATATCCCAGCGCGAGCGAGGTAAACTAGTTGTTGTGATTAAAACCGTATCGCGGAGTTACCTACATACTTTATGTGAGTGAGGTATCGGTGGGTGCCTGTGCCCTCGCTCGTGGCCGAGGATGCACCAAGTGTTATCAAATCCTCCGACCCCATCAAGCTAAGGTTCGTCTCAATGCCCGACCCTTAGGGAACGGATGACATACATAATCTGACCCTTACTGGTATGCATCGTAACGAGCCCTCTTTTACCAATTAACAAAATAGGAATGCTGGGCGTAGTTTTGTACTCTTATGTCCGAGCAGACGAGCGGCCTTCCAACAATGTATCTTTCGAGGTTTTGAGTATGGTCAAAGGCAGTGAGTCCTGATACTGTCTTTGTATCTCACACGCCTCGTCTGGGCAATTTGATTTTGTTCAGTGATTGGTCCTGGTGTTCCCGCGAAGGTTTTCTTGTGAGTATTCCCTATCCATATGACTTAATTCGTCCCGGTGCACAACGCCGCTGAGTTATAATTTGAGACTCCTCCAAAATGATTTACGTTCGACTGCAGAGGCTCGTTGGTAAATTCAAGTGGTGACACAATTTCCTTCTCTGTTCCAAGCACCACCAGGTCTATATTCCTCAGCCTCTAAAACTTACTCTAGGTATTCGATGCCGTGAATCGCTATGGATATTCCCATGGCGTTTGAACTTTGTCACATTCAGTGTTCGGCTTTCCGTGCCTCAATTGAGTCTGACGTACTTCAAGGTTTAGAGATGGACTCCGTGACCGACCAAATCTAGTCCTTGAGCCAACAGTTTAAAAGGTGCAAAATTGGCCCATTCGATCTTCATCTCCTTCGGTTCTCCCAGTAGTGCCCTTAAATGCTGGACCCCGCCATCTTATTGTCTGCTCGCCCCCTGTGGAACCATGAGCAATCTGGTTCACGCGATTATGTTCATGTTGCATCCTCAGTGGCGGCCTGGACACTACTTCTCGCAGACTATGTGTGGCGTTTCAAGCAAGAACGTACCAACATCTGGAGGTATGTTTGCAATTCCAGTCGCAAATACTTTGCCACCAATTTTTTCCTTTTGCTCTTCTCAGGACGCCAATTACATTCCCCAAGACGTCATACATTTTCGCACGATATTATCCCATCGTGACCCACATGTGCGGCAAACCATACACTCTGATATACCCAAACTGACCGATGAAATTAGGATCAACATCGCGTTCCTATCCCGTTTTTTGCTCCCCTTTTCTGCGGACCTCTGTCAAAAATGGTTCTTGTTCCTGCATCTATCTTGCACTAGTGTCCAATTCGCCTTTGAGGCCACAGTGTTTCTTGGAGGTCCGCTTTAGGTCCCTTTTTTCTCAACCTGAAAACTTATCCTGATATCCTTTAGTATATGCGCTTTATCGGTATGATGTCAAGGTCGGCATGCTGGCATTATCCATGTTTGTCGTAGATGCAACAGTCGCCATCCTAGGAGGTATTAAGCTCTTCCAGGGAAATGACTTTGACATGAACTGTTCCACGGAACCGGACGATTTTGGGTTGGTTCTTCCGTACGTGATTTCAAATACTATTTTCACCCTTGCATGCCGGCCAATATTGTTCCGCAGTATTACGTTTTTCTCCTTCCAGGGAATCATGTGGGTCCTGACTTGGTACAAGCAACGCGACATATTGAAGGAGCTCGGTTGGGACTTGATCGATGTGGCCTTCCCACTCCTCCCAATACTTTTTCGTGATAGAACGATTGCATTCATTGCTGTAGCAGGTAACACCTCCTTGCACAATTGCTTTGTTGTCACTACCATTACCCACACAACAATCATAGTTGGATTTGCCGTCATGGTTCCATACAGCACCGTTGTACGAGTAGATACTCTCGTCGTTTATCCGTGAGTGTGAAATGGATTTCTACATTTATAACATCCTTATGTTAGCATCCCAGGTGGGCCATGACTGTGCTTTCCCTTTCTGTGCGTGTCGTTCTATCTTTGCATTGCGAAAGCTACTGAGGATCTTATCAGTGCTGTCGCTTCATTCTCAGCTCGCTTCACCCTGAATCAGCCAACACTGGTTCAATTGAATTGGATAATCTGTCTCTTAGCCAGAGGTCCTCCCGCTCTTCGACGACAGGTGGATTCAGGGGCCTTACGACACTATACAATTTGACAGAACCCTCTTCCGAAAGTCCTAGACCTCTTTCGCCGTGAACTTCACGTTCAGCGTCTATTATAGCTTGTCTGCGAAATCCCTATGGCCCTCACACATCCATACGTCACTCGATATGTATTTTTCATATTTTGCATTGTACATTATAAGCTTCATTGTTCTACTCTTTGCCTCTCAAAACCGTTCCCGCCCTGACCAAGCAACTGCGTTCCTCCTGACCTTGATCCTAGCCTTCCATATATGGTACTTATTCACTAATTTCTCCCCACTTTGATCATCTATCCATTCTTTGTACGTATCTCGCTCCCTAGGGTCTCGCGCAGCGTACCAGGTAAACGTTTTTACTTGATAGACTCTCGTATTTTCCTCGTCTCCATTTGCACAGTAACAGTGGAATATGAGGCTGAGCAAACGCCCGTAGGCCGAGGTCGCGAACAGGCGCTCTTCCTCCGCCTGTGTGAGTAATTCCCGTGCAGGGTCGATGACCTGGGTGTCGGATGCTTGCGGGTCCCTGAGCCAAACCTCGTATCCTTCTTCCAGTTCATGAACCGTTCTCTCGAATGAAACACGGAAAGCAATCGATGCTGGACTCGGGTTTGTGCAAGCCCCACACTGACACGCAAAGCCAAGCTTTTCCAGTGATCTAGCTCGTTCTTTCACAGGGAGCAGGATTGGGACGTAACTGACGAAAAGTTGTTCGCCGGCGGAGACGGTGTGAAGAGGATGTAGTTGAAATGTCCATGATTTGGCGTCAAAGGAGAGAGCGGCGTTGGGCGTACAGCTGTGGTTGATTCTGGAAAGGTCATTGCATATCCCTATATACTCCGGGATATTTTCCTTTATGACTCCTCCGTTTTGGGGTGAAAATGGGTTGATGACCGTGCCAGAGGGAATTTCAATGCCGTTTGTCTTGACTCGACTCCGCAGCGGTCTCTTGCATTCTTCCCCAGAGATCGGAGGAAACTTGGCAGGGGACAATGCCAGGAATTGCGCCTGTCGCATGGGCAGTAACGTAGCCAGGTGAGCTTCCAGAAACTTCTCGTGTGTGTCCCCCAAGAATTCTTCTGCCAGAGCGTTCTTCTCTTCACGCCCGGGTCCCAATATAGCCATTGCAAGGTCCATGGGTTTTTTAGGGAGAATCATGAGTGGGCGTTCGGCCAACACCAGCTCGCCTGGGAATAGCCCTTTCGTTGCGAATATGCCCAACCCCATTTCATTGTCTCCGGTGTCTCGGACTTCATACAATTTTGGTGTTTCGCCTTCCTTCCCTTTGCCTTTGACGTCCGCCTCCTTCACACGCTTGTTGGATGGAATGGGTTTCAGGCTCTCCACGGACGGCATATAGTCCAAAATCTCGAACATCGTGTCGGTTCTGAGAAGAACTTCGCAATATTGCTGCTCATCCAGACCGTCAGGGAAATCCTCCTCTATAATCCGTCGCATTGTTTCTTTCGTCAAATTCAGGGTATTGGAGAGTGTAGGTGGATGAGGTGGGATGGATTTATGGCCTAGGGAAGCAGATGGTGGTTCGATAAGATGGCGGGCCAGAGAGGCTGGACAAAGGATCCGTGTAGGGCGGATGGGGTGAAAGGGTGGTTGCCCGAACTCATCGTTACGATTTTCGCGATTTTGCTCGAATCTGGTGCCTGATGGAGACAAGTCCTCCGGACCTGGGACAGAGGGGTGAGTAAATACACTGGAACAGGATCAAAATGGGATCCACCTCGGATGTGAACATCATTATCTTTCTCTTGGGCACCCTGGCCGGGGAGATCTGCGTAGTTGGAGTTTGATGTCGTGGGAGAAATTGAACAATAAATACCATCTACTTTAACTTGTGTTCCGGAGACAACATGCGAAGCCGCCTTGCTGCCCTGATCATCAGGGTTTTGTGATATGGCCTTTTTGCCTTTTTCTGTGTTTAGAAATCCGCGTTTCATCCTGTGCGAGGGTTCCCTGAAACTCTAGGTGTTGATCGACGTAGAGGTAAGGTGGAACAAAGGACACGAGAAGAGTTAGAAACTTGAGCCACTTTGTTGGTGATCGCGAAGGTCAGCACTGGACCCACAGACAGTAGTAGATTGGCCTAAATTGGATGCTGACATGATTATCATCCCTCGGAGCGCTTATCATATCCCTCTGCCACCGCTAACTCCGAGCTACTCATGGCTACTCCCGCATTACAGAGCGAAGGATCTGACGCATTTAAGCTATACGACCTTCGCGTCGAAGTTATCTGTCCGGCAGGTAGTAAGATTTACTGCGGAGCAAAGGTGGGAGATTACTTTGAGCTTCGTGGGGAAATGTTGTATCTACCACCCGGACAGGGTTTTTCAATATATTCTCTCTGTACGTGTTCTGACCTTCGCTTTTTCAGAGATCATGGACGAAAAAGCTGACATTCGTCTATTACAGCTGCTGTGCTTCCACTCTTGGCAGCCAAGCAACGTCCGACCCATCCTAATGATTGGATGACAACGGATTGTGAAGTTGCATGTCCTGATCCGAATTGTCCGTCGCGCTTGAGAATAACCAGGCTGGGACGGACGGAATTTAGGCATGCGGATGTCACTGCTGTGCCTTTGGAAACCTAAGGAGAACAACGATCTGGGGATGTGTAAAGAGATTGAATGCTGTGGGTGAGAAGGGACTAGGTTGTGGAGAGATCAAGCTTCGAGTTCTCCAAGGGGGTGGTGCATGTCGGATCCTGGAAGGCGGCTTTGTTCCAGGTGGTTGCATGAGAGGCAAAATTATAACACGAAAAGAATTGGGCCACGGTATGACTCCGAGCGTCCAGTCATCGAATTATTTTCCGAACGACGGAAGAGAAATTTGGTTTTAACCCAGAAGAAACAATGAGGAAAAAAAGCTGGTGAGCGGCGGTCGCAGAGTACTAAATGATGATCAGGCTGAGTTGGCTAGTAATGGTTCCACTTGTCTGATTTCGGCTCGCATTTTCTTGTACCTGAATGAGTGTCCGCTGAAATTCTTATATCAATCAAAATCCCCCCCTCCCATGGTGGACAGGATACTAATAAAATGGATGAAGTCTTTGGCATATCGATAGCTTTGGCTTTGAAAATGACCACCCTGATTTTCCTCATAACAGGTATCTCTTTTTATTTTTCCTATGTCTGTGTGGGCTTACGAATGGGGTCAGCCCGGATATTGTCGCTATGAAAGAAACAACGTATCCCTTAGGCTCAATCCCGAACTTTGTTCTACTATTGACGGTCGCGCTTACTGCCGCGGCTACTATCAACCCTGCTATTCCTACTCCATTCTCCCATCCAGTGCTGTGATTGCTCTTGATGTAGTCTCCGAGTGTCCTCTTCCTGCGACTAACTACCCTCGATGTAGAAGAGTTATCAATTTCTACGACTGCCTCGGGTATCTGGCCAGCTCCCCTGCCACTTTGTTAAAGGCTGCGGATACGCCCCTTCGCACAGCCAGGTTTCTGTATTCGGTGACGTGTCAACCTCGACTATCCCCAAGTCAGCAGAATGGATGTCCCTCCTCTGCTTTGCCCGCCTCCGGGTCGGAAGCCCCCTCCTCCCTCACCTCAACCGGCACAAATGTCATGTTGGCGGGGTCTACCGCAGAATCTGAGGTATCCTCTACTCATGCGGGGTTCTCACTCCAAACTCCTTCCCTCGGAAATTTTGGTCGTATGGTCAGACTCTATAAAAGGCGTGAGGCTCTCAGGTTGTGAGTCTACGTGATTAATTACACCGAAGATTGACCTCCTTTCTTCATCTCTGCTGTTGTAAGCATGTAGACTTGTTTGGGCCGGGATTTATTAAATGTTTTGATACATGCAAATACGCACTTCCCGGCGAGCCTCATGTAAGTGGGATGAGGATAAGGGTGGCACGACCTCAGGAACGTGGTCTTCTACACACTGAGTTTGTGAGTTGGGAACTGGACCTAAACAAAACAATGCCTTCCCCTGTGGGTGAGAGACAGTGGGAGATTTAAGATTGTTAGAAGTTAGGTATTTCTCAAGAGCAAAGACAAACAAACATCAGTACGAACCCTTTTCCTTAATGTTCCCAACCATGAGTATCACTTTCCTTCTGACTGCCGATTGATTTGTAGGTTCCAGATGGCCCATAATTTTTGTTCCCGGGAACTCGTGGGCTGCGACTACCTGTGGTAGTCTGTCATCACCGTGGCATCAGATGCGCTTCGTCTTCGGTCGAACGCAGGGCGAGCAGATCGTGTGTGCCGTTTTCTATTTATGCCCCATTTGTCCCTTCTTTCTTACTCTCCAGTCCAAAACAGTTTGGAAAAGCATGGTCGAGGAGCCTTAGCTCCGGCAACAAGCTATATAGCCGTCCATTGGCTTCGTCGCCATCAAGCGCCTCCCTGAAATGCTGCGCCTGTGTTGTCTGACCCTTATTGCTTTCTTTCTTCTATTCGGGGACGCTTTTGCTGGCGCCCTAGGTGCTCGAGTTCCCGTCGATGCGTTCCCTGACCTCTACGAAGCTTCCGTAGAAGAACTTCAGAGCGGGCTGGAAGCTGGACATTTCACCAGTGTGGACCTTGTGAAAGTGAGTCCTCATGGTTTCTTTGTTGGTTTCAGGACTAATAGTGTCAATAGGCTTACTTCGCTCGAATAGATGAAGTCAATCTAAAGGGACCAGCCTTGCGCGCAGTTCTCGAATTGAACCCGTCGGCCCTCTCTCAAGCCACTACTTTAGACAATGAACGCAAGACGAAGGGGAAACGGAGTCTCTTGCACGGTATTCCCATCCTCCTGAAGGTACCCTCTCATTCTGATTACGCTGGTTACGCTCTTACCGAGCCTGCTAGGACAACATCGCCACCGTCGCCTCTGAAGGTAAATTATTATGATTGAGATGATGATTGACTCACAGGCCAGACAGGTATGAATACGACTGCGGGCTCCTTCAGTCTCCTGGGCTCAATTGTACCCGATGATGCCGGTGTTGTGAAACGGCTCAGGGAAGCTGGTGCAATCATTCTTGGTGAGCAGTCTTGAATTGGTATTACCGCTACCTTCTGAAGTTTCACCGCGAACAGGGAAGGCTAATCTATCGGAATGGGCTCATTTCCGGGGTAACTTGCCTTCTGGTTGGTCGGGTCGTGGCCGGCAATGCACAAATGCCTACTTTCCAAATGCTGACCCTTGCGGTTCCTCGTCTGGCTCTGGTGTTGCCGCATCGATAGGCCTTGTCACCGTTACCCTTGGGACGGAGACTGATGGGAGTATCACATGTCCTACCAGCAACAACAACCTTGCAGGGATCAAACCAACCGTCGGCTTGACCTCTCGGGCGGGAGGTCAGTTTGGTCACTTTATCCTGGTAGCGAGCTGACCGAAGTGCATCCAGTCATACCTATATCAGTGCATCAAGATACGGTGGGACCTATGACGAGATCGATGACTGACGCAGCCATCGTGTTATCCGTGATCGCGGGGAAAGACCCCAACGACAACTTCACTCTTGTTCAACCCGATCCCGTTCCTGATTTTACTCAGGCACTGAAGAAGAACGCCCTTCAAGGAAAGCGGATTGGCGTACCTCGTCATGTATTCTTGAATAACAGCATATCTGGTGATGATCCTTCGGTGAACGTCGCATTCGAGAAGGCGCTTCAAGTCATTCGGAGCCTTGGGGCGACCGTAGTAGACCCTGCTGATATCCCCTCTGCCAACGAACTCATCAGATCAAATAATGAAACCATAGTCCTTGATGTTGATTTCAAAGTAGCTATCATTGTGCAGTGTCTTCCCTCGCTTTCTAATGGTTTCTTAAGGTTCAATTAAATGAATGGTTCGAAGCTCTCCTGGAAAACCCCTCTGGCGTCCGCAGCCTCGCTGACCTTATCAAGTTCGATGACGATAATCCCGACCTTGAGGAGCCACCCCAATTTACAGATCAGTCGGAGTATGTATTCACTCCAGGGCACTGTGGCTTTCACCATTCTCGATACTAACGAGACATACCTAGATTTACCAGAGCAGAAGCGACGGAGGGTTTCGACGACGCTTACTTCACAGCTCTTGCATTTGACAAGGATCTTGGATCGACGAGAGGTATCGATGCTGCCCTCCAACAACATAAACTCGATGCCTTGGTCCTTCCGGCCACGGGTTTTACTACCGTCCCTGCCGGTGAGTCACTCATTTATGCTCCTTTCTTCAGCCATGATAACCTCTGGTCCCGAAATCAGCTATAGTTGGATACCCCATCATTACTGGTGCGGATAAGTACCTACTTTTTATCTTGGCTTAAACTCACAAATAGGCTTCTCAGTTCCCCTCGGCTTCTTCCCAGAGAGTGTTACAATTGGAAGTGATGGACCCAATCTCTTTTACCCCGCACCAGGTGTTCCATTTGGCCTTTCTTTCCTGGGGACTGCATTTTCCGAATTTGACCTGATCGGGTTTGGTTATGCGTACGAGCAAGCAACCAAAACCCGACTCGCAAGAAAGGCATTCCCAGACGCTATTCCTAAGACTCAGTTGAAGGATATCGTCTCGAAATAACCTGTGCAACCCTTCACTTCCTCGAGCACGTAGGCCCCGTACTATCTCAGTTTGTACTTGAACATCCTTCTGATCTCTCTCGTATATCGTGATGACTCTGATGCTCGTGCCCGCGTTTATTTCCCCTATAAACTCCGCCTCATCGATGCAGTTGCTCATGTTTGTACTCCAAATAAATGTTTCCCCGTTCATATCTTCCTTTTTCGCTTGATAAAGAAGAGTGTATAAAAGGAAAGGAAGAGTGTATAAAAGGAAAGGAAAAGTGCATAAAGGCAGATGAAAAGTAAAGGAATGACAGTCGAACTTGCCCAGAAAGTAAGTATAGTATGTGAGAAGTAGAGCTGTGCAATCCTGGCGAGTGTTTAAAATTTGATCTAAGATGAGATCCGCCATGAGCATCCCGATGACGGGGCGAAAATACATGGGGAGACACAAATAAAAATCAAGATAGAGAGTGCGAAATATAGGGATTTTCACGGGTACAGGTACAGGTTGATCTCTGAGTACTGAGTACCCTGGTGACACTGATATCGCCCAGATTCTCTCCATCCCCACCCTCATCACCTAACTCACCATTGCCGTCGCTGTCTCCATCTTTGATCTTCCCTCCAAATCTTTCCTCGATCTCGTAGCTCGTCAAAGGGGCCTTTCTTTGGCTCCTTGGTGGACGAGTTGTCGTTGGTAGATGGACAGCAGGAGTCGACGTTGGAGGGGGAGAGTCAGGGGGAGGAAAGGGGTCGGCGGGAGTCGAAGCTGAATCAAGAGCGCAGGAAGCTGAGATGGAAAAGGTGATGCCAGCGGTAAAGGGTGTGGATGTAATGTCGTTTGATGTCGTGGTGATCATCAATCGCGCTGAAATGCACTATTTTTGGGTTTCAGCACTGTTGTATTGAGGTTCGGGAGGGAGGACATACAAGTGCATAAGAGTAATCCAGATGCAGGTGAGGGAGGAGCGCTACTCTGAGCTCTCGACATGCGGTTTGCTGGTTCGAGGGGTATGTTGACGTCAGGCGCCTCAATGTCCAATTCGGCATATTTCAGGTGTCGAGAGTAGAACTCGATGTAAAAACTATGTGTGGGTGGAGGAGTTAGTAAATGTACCCAGCGGATGGTGGAAACAGCCATACAGGAGCGTGAAGCAGAAGCTTCGGACAGCCACTTGAGACACACCCGACGCCCTCTAGACCACCAACTTTCATCAAAAACGACAATCAACGATTAATGAAAAGCAACGTACGATAATATGACAACACCTCACAACACTCCATTGCACGGCCCTCCTACCACACAACACCCAAATCAACACACTGATCCGAGCAACAAAAAGAACACTCACGTATTGACAGCATACTCCCCTATCATACCACCCGTCCAAGAAACCCCAGGCTGGCGTTAATCATAACAACCTTTTTCTTGTCCACATCGGAACAATAGGTGCACTACCGTTCTCCAACGCCGTCCGCAAACTACACCCATTAAAACCCACTTCCATCGGGTAAAAGAAAAACTCACCTATAATCATCCCCATTTTGGGTGATATACCTAACCCGAGGCAACGCCCTATACCCAGTGTTTTCCACAATCTTGAGATATCGAATCTGAATGTTTGATATTGTAAGGTATGGAATCTCGAATTTTGCGGTGATAGGTGGCCTTTTCGATGTCTGTTTCTGTAACGAGTTCAGAATAAGAGGTGGGGGAGGGGTGAGGATTACAAACCAGATTGAAGGCTGGGTAAACCAAATGTGCACGCATGAGGAATTCTCTGGATCCGCCTAGGTGTTTAATCTTCCACATAAACGCTGATTTATCCGGTGCATACTGCACAGTCTTCGTTGAGGCCTATCCATCCATTCAACATTGGTGTGATAAAATCCACAATACCACCCACCCTGAATTTGTGACTATCAGCATCATCCGGAACCGGGATATACACCTCCACATTATTCGCCGTACTCCTCTTAAACCGCACCTTGACCTTAATCTTGACCATATACTCAGCCCTACTCCCCTTCTGGCTCTCCACCGGCGTACTCTCATCAACTCAAACTCCCCATTAGGCGGAATAAAACTAATAGTTCAGTCGGTTTCGAATCGAGATAATCGGACACATTGATGGAATTTGACGTCTTCCATTTCGATGGCTTTGCTTGGGGATGTACGACCTGTGGATTCGAACATGACTTCCTCGTTTAGACCGAGACGGAGTTCGGGCATTCCGGAGAGGTAGCCTTTCATTTCGTTGGCGCCTAGGATTTCAGACGTTGCCGTTGACCTGGTTAGCGTTACACGTGAATACGTGAGAGGAGAGGAGGAAGGATGACGTACGAGCATATTGATTACATCCAAGAACACTTCATGCTTCCTATACTTGATTCCTTCCGTGCGCCACGACACAGCATTCGTCACCGCCATAGGCGGACGCGCCTGAACTTCCACTTTATATGAGACTCCTGTGTGATATATCTTCCAAAATATCAGTACAACACAAACATGACACGCACTCTATCTTGCTCTCCGTAGTCCGTGGATAGCCAGGATCCATCATCTCATCCATAATTTCATAGATGATAATAAAATACTCTCCTCGAGTTCTTTAAAGTACTCGACGAGGACGGATACAAGACGGTGCAGAAAAATGACAACTTCTGCAGCATTGGTATTGTATTTTGAAAATCCCAGCACTGTACCACAATCAGCAAGACGATAGAGTTCGGAGCGTCTGATATGCATGTAGTTGATGCCCTGGGCCGAGACACAGGGCGTGACTTGCTGGCCCTCTTCTTCAATATCCAGTACGAGGGGCAGAAACTTTTCAATAATGGCTGATGGATGGACATCGTCTCTGTATGCGCGTTGGATTAGCAACTTGCCTTTGAGATCAAGAATGGCGATGAGATTCGCCACCATGATGGCTGTCAGATTTAAGCTGCTGTTTCCTGGTTAGCGCCGTGTGCTCTTCTATGCATTCCCAAAGTCATCAAGCCCAAATCGCCGCCGTCGGAACTTTCAAATGATACACATGGTGAGAAGTGACCCCATGATCCCAGCAACGAACCAACGCGTCGGGTTCGTTCTAGGTCTAAGCTCAACAAATCAGCAACCGAAGTTGTCTCTCAAAAGAACAAAAAGTATATACGCACCTTCCAAACTTTCCCCAGCTGGAGTGAGTATCACGTGCATCCCTCTCTCATTAACATACATAGAACACTCGCCCAGCAGCTATCAACTCTTGCTTCAAAATATATCTCAGTCCGATGAAAGAAACGTTCGCGTGACCGACAGCGCCAACCTAGATCACGCGGGTGAAAACACTAAAGATGTAATGTGTATCCTCCACCATGTCCCTAAGGAGAGACAGAGGCTCACCTCGGCCACTACAGTAAACTGAGGTGCAAAACTCCGACCACGCTATCGTGACAACCACGACGAGCGTAGACTAATACTACCTACGTCCCTCAGCAGGGAAGTGGGCGAGGTAAGTAATAACCCCTGCTTCGAATGAACCCCTCACGACTTTTGAGACGAAAAATGCTCCTGGATACTGGTCACTCACAGCTTCGACACTCATGACTGAGAGGACATCGCCCGTTTGTGGTTATTCAGACCAACAAATATGCTCACCTCAGTCACTATAATAGACTGATCACGCCGTCTCAACAAGAAGGCCATTGTTGTCTATATCTTAAAACTACAAAGCTGATATACCCGTTGATTCGGAACGTGTTTATCTCGCCTCAACGGAGATGTACTAATTGGCATTCTACTTCTGTTGTACCCATGTTGTAATATCAAAATGGAGGGCCAACAAACTGACTTCCGGATGCACTTAGACGGTCAATGGTAAAATTTCGACTGCATATTCACACATTTCAGATGATTGACAGTCAAAGTACAAATGATAAGAGCTTCAATCATGTCCATCAACCTCGAGCAATCTACTAAGGATTTTGGATCACGAATTAGCACTCAGCACGCACCCAGGTAGCTGCAAACTGAGTTGACACCAAATCACAGTGGAAAATACAATGAATGTCATTATGACAACTTGGGAATGAGTGGTCATATATCTACAACACTCCCAAACTGCCACCTACTACCCATTTGTTACGAATCATAGACCGTTCATTCCTATCATGCGCCCGTTACCTCGTGTACTCTCATACTCGTTTCATCTCCTGTATCACCCTAGAGGCTGTGCCTCCTACCTGACTCGTTCTACTCGTCTCCTCTGACTCCGTTACTCGACTCCCTTATTATTAGCCTCTACCACTAGTATATAAAGTGTAGTAATACTTGATGTATTCCTTACACTTTACCAATCGTATCATCCCTTCTTCCCTTCTCTACTTCCTTTCCTTTATCCAAAGGCTTGCAACCTGAGTCAGAGACTAAGGTCGTAACATTTGGTAAAGTGTCATTCGACTCACCTTGCAAGAGAGGTACCACTATTCGTAGCTAGGCTTGGAATAATAGCCTCCAACCAGGACGACAGTATATGAGCAGCAGTAGCTCATCAAGAACACCGAGAAGACAGAGAGCTCCGAGACCAACAGATATCCAGGGTTCACCTGTAGCAACAGGATCCAAACGATCAACAGAACCAGAAATCCCTGAAGGCCTTAAACGGCAGAAATCCGAACACAGCGTAGACGAAAGCACAGCTCTATTTGAAACCGAATTCGACACAGAAGTCGCCGAGAACACATCCGATATAGATATCGCCGAGACCTACGAAGAAGAATCCGAACACAGCACAGACGAAGAACCAACTCCGTTTGAAGAAGAAATCGACGCAGCTTTATTTGAAACTGAATTCGACACAGAAGTCGCCGACGCCACAGCCGATAGAGAAATCGCCGAGACATACGAAAACGAATACAGCGAACCAGAGTTAGAACCGGAAATAACAGACGAAATCAACGTACCAAAGAACCTAGCCCCGGAACCAGGATATTTCAATGGGGATAGGACCAAATTTGACGATTGGTGGAGAGCCATATCCTTATGGCTAATGTTCAACAAGATAGATGAAGAAGAACAGAAAATAGTAGCCATTTTGGCAAGGATGAAAGGAGGACTAGCAGGTCCTTACGCCAACATGCAACTACAAGCCATCCAGAATAAGAAAACACCGGCTTGGGAGGACTTTACGAAAGAAGTAGAAGCCACATTCTCCTTGGGGAATAGGAAAGCCATAGCAGAAGGAGAAATAGAAACGTTCAAACAGGGAAAGAAGAACACAGCAGACTTCTTAATCGAATTCGAAGCATTGAGAGCCCAAGCAGGAACAGACGACACACATGCGATATTCCTTCTCAAGTGCCACACCCGAGCAGACATTATTCGAACCATAGTAGGTTACCCGACAACCTCCGTCCCAACAACATACAGCAAATGGAAAACCACGATCCTCACAGTAGGACAAGGTTACGAAGCAACGGACATCACTAGAGGAGATATCAAAACCACCACCGGAGTTATCTATGGGGGAAGAGGACAACCTATGGAGATAGGACGACAAAGGGCAGACACCGATCAGGCTGGAAAACCGAGGTGCTACAATTGTAACCTCTATGGGCATATTGCCAAATACTGCAGGAAGAAGACAAAAGTCACGTACACCAAAATAACGTGTTACAATTGCGGTAAACAGGGCCACATCTCGAAGAACTGCCGGGCACCCAAGAAAGCCCATATCAGAGAAGTCAACGAGGATGATGAACAAGAAATAGAGGAGAAAGAGGATTTTGTCGAAGGCTCCGAGTAGGCGCAAACCCGCGAGCCAATAAAACTAGAGTTTCTGTTTTATCACACAATAGACGATACGTGATTCCCCAAAAACGAAACTCTACGCGCGAACTTCTCCTCGACTCAACAATCCAAACAAGAAAAGGACGCAAACCAATTACAACTCTGGTAGACTCCGGATGCACCCACACGTGCATAGCACAACGAACAGTAGAAAAAGAACAGATCCCGACTAAAGCCCTGGAAACCCCAATCAAAGTAATCAATGCCAATGGAACGGAGAATAGAAAGGGGGAAATAACAGACAAAGCACAATTGGTACTAAACAACGGCAACCACACGGAACAAATCGATGCTCTAGTAACACAATTAGAAAGCGCGGACTTATACCTGGGACACGATTGGCTGGTTAAACATAACCCGGAAATCGATTGGAACAATCATGTCATACGATTCACGAGATGTCCAGAAGATTGCAAAATATCACATAGTGACATACAGTTCAACGAGAGAATACGGACAGTCAAGGAACACATTGAAGAGAAAAAGGCGGACCGGACGGACGATGAAGATCTACCACCATACCTCCGACAGTACACCCATTTATTCAACAAAAAGAACTTTGATAATCTACCCGCACATACGGTATGGGACCACGAGATAAATCTGTCAGAGGATGCACCTCCGGTACTGCAGTCCAAAGTTTACCCAATGACAGTAACGGAAAAACAGGAACTACAAAAATTCCTCGACGAAAACCTCGCCTCAGGACGTATCAGACCATCACAATCCCCCTACGCCACCCCATGCTTCTTTATACCAAAAAAAGACGGAACAAAACGCCTAGTACAAGATTACAAGAAGCTGAATGAACACACTATCAAAGATAAAACGCCACTACCACTTATAAGCGAAGTTCTAGACCGACTAAAGGACGCAAAAGTGTTTAATAAGCTCGACATCATTTGGGGATACAACAACGTCAGAATCAGGAAAGGAGACGAATGGAAGGCAGCGTTCGTGACAAACAACGGATTATTTGAACCTACAGTCATGTTCTTCGGAATGAGCAATTCACCGGCAACCTTCCAAAGAATGATGAACATGATATTCCGAGAACTATTACATGAAGGAACGCTTGTCAACTACATGGACGATTTCGTCATTCCAGGAACCACACAGGAAGAACTCGAGAAAAGAATGACACGGTTCTTAGATATTGCAGCCAAACACCAGCTCTACTTCAAACGATCAAAATGTATGTTCGACGCGAAGGAAATACCCATACTGGGCTTTGTGGTAGGACAGGGCAGCGTTAAAATGGAGGAAGAGAAGGTGAAAGCAGTAAGGGAATGGCCAACACCCAAATCCGTGAAGGATGTCGAAAAATTCCTTGGCTTTGCAAATTTCTACCGACGATTCATACAAGACTTCAGTAACATAGCGACACCACTACATGAACTCAAAAAGAAAGACGCGCAATGGTCATGGTCAGAACGGCAACAGCAAGCATTTGAAAAAATCAAGAAGAAAATAACGAACGAACCAGTACTAGCAATGCCCCGAGATAAAGGACAATATAGAGTGGAAGTAGACGCATCAGGATACGGAGTAGGAGCAGTACTATCACAAGACCAGGATAACCAATGGCACCCAATCGCCTTCCACTCAAGAACAATGACACCGGCAGAACGAAATTACCAAATCTACGACAAAGAATTATTGGCAATCCGAGAAGCAATCAAAACTTGGAGACAATACCTACTCGACGCCGACAAACCATTCGAGATATAGACGGACCACAAGAACTTGGAATATTTTAGGAAACCGCAACAACTCACCGGGCGACAAGCGAGATGGCAACTGGAACTACAGGAATATCACTACACGTTAAAACACATACCCGGTAAAACAAACACAAAAGCAGATGTGTTATCAAGACTAGCGAAAACGGACACAACCAGGGACAACACAGATATCACGCTATTACCCGACCACTTATTCGACAACACTACCACCGAGATCAGACGGATGTGGGATATATCGGGAGAAGAAGACCTGAAACACCGACTACGAAAGGAGCAGAGGAGAGAAACACAGTGGTTAAGAGAAAAAGAGAAACGACCAGAGGAAATATGGGAAACTGATGGATTACCCATCTTCGAAGGGAGAATATATGTACCACCAAACACTGAGTTACGCCAAGAAATACTCCAACAACACCACGACAAAACGGACGTAGGACACCCGGGACAACACAGAATGATCGAACTCCTCAAAAGGACATATTGGTGGCCACAAATGCACAATGATGTTAAACGATACATCAAGGGATGTGACACATGTCAGCGAAACAAAATACTCCGAACACGACCTACCACACATCTCCACCCGCTACCAATACCCACCGGACCATGGGAAGAGATATCAATCGACATGATAGGACCACTGCCAGAATTGGAGGGATACGACGTGATACTTGTCATCGTTGATCGTTTCAGCAAAATGATCAGACTACGGGCAGTTAACACCACCCTATCATCCGAAGAGTTAGGAGATATATATCGGGACGACATATGGAGACAACATGGGATACCACGCAGGATCATCAGTGACAGAGGTCCACAATTTGCATCAAAATTCATGGTGGAACTTTGCAGAGCAACCGGCACCCAACGTAACCTATCCACGGCATACCATCCACAAACAGACGGTCAAACGGAGCGCATCAACCAAGAGGTTGAGGCCTACCTCAGGAATGTAATCAATCATGCACAGAACAACTGGAAGAAATGGCTTAGTACGGCAGAATTCCAGTATAACGATAAAACACATAGTGCCACAGGACATTCACCGTTCCAGATAGTATACGGACGACACCCATGGAAAGGAGACATCTCAAACGAGATCAAGGCTCCAGCAATCACGGAAAGAATACAAGAACTACAAGACATACGCCAAGAGATGATCAAGATGCTCCAACAAAACCAGGTACAGATGGAGAAACGGAACAGCACAAAGCCAGAACACGAGTACCAAGCAGGAGACCAAATTTGGCTGGAAGCAGACAATATTAAGACAACAAGACCAACGAAAAAACTAGATCACAAGAGATACGGACCCTTCCGAGTAAAGGAAAAAATAGGAGAAACA
Source organism: Chlorophyllum brunneum (assembly GCA_963576785.1). Classification (NCBI taxonomy): domain Eukaryota; kingdom Fungi; phylum Basidiomycota; class Agaricomycetes; order Agaricales; family Agaricaceae; genus Chlorophyllum; species Chlorophyllum brunneum. Next base: position 2,098,199 of record OY756150.1, read on the forward strand.
AGCTACCGCCTGGAGCTACCTGAAACATGGGCGATACACAATGTGTTCAACAGCAGACTACTTTCCCCCTATCATAACCCCGAGTATGACAGCCAGCGCACTCCACCACCACCAATCCCCGAGATAGTCAATGATGAGGAACACTACGAAGTAGATGAAATCCGAGGACACCGCACAAAAGGGAAACAAAAACAGTACCTAGTACACTGGAAAGGATATACGTCCGAAGAAGATACATGGGAAGACGAAACAAACTTAGACAGCGCCAAGGAAGCGGTACAAGAATTCGTAAGCAAGATTTCGAGGACGAAACCTATAAAAAGGGGAGGTAAAAAGCAGCAATTATGAACAACAAACCTCGCATCTCAAGTAACCACTACACTCACCGCATCACTCGTGGTATTCACTTCACCCTTGATTTTGCCAACTATCTCTACAACACACCATGCCCGCCGAACGCCAACTTACCCCGTATCCCTACCTCAAAGAATTCGAAGAACTCGTACCAGAAAGGACCAACCATGAAGAAATCGTAGAAGGAGAAACACTAGTCGACACCATAATACTATTGGGAGCAGCAGTAAAGGCAACCCAAGAAGGAGCCTCGAAAATTATGGACACATTATCCGACGCCACTCCAAGACTCAATCAGTTCATCATCGACGAAGGAAGGAGAGACCAACTGGAGAGGCACTTGTATGAGATTAACGACGACTTGCAACTCCTCGTTATCTCCAACATACGAGCTCGGATGCACAGTATCCTTGTAGCTCTAGCCGAACGACTCAATACGTACGAATCAAGAAGCACAGATAACCTCTCCCACCACATCGTTAACCGACTACTCGTTAGCAACGACCCGTTCCCCATCCAACATCACATCTGCCACACATGCGAACAAAAGACTCAAGAAAGAACCGTCGCCGACCAACTACTCCACCCCGACATCGAAGAAGAAGTCGCTCACCTCCAGACCATACTCACCACGGTAGTACCCCCCATCACACCCATGACTTTCCACCCACCGACAGGATATAATACGTTGAAATCAGAAGGTGAGAAGGACAACGATTACTGGAAGGACATCGTGTACAAACTGTTAAGCAACCACACCAACGACAACACCACGTACAACAATCACACCCACTTCCTGTTCAAAGAAGGACTGCCACACGCACCCCTCTGGATTGGCTTACGCCGTGTTGACAAAGCACCTCTCATCGGAGGAAACAAGAAGGACTTGGCCAGAGCCCTGGGCGCGGCCATACCTATGAACGAGTAAACACTCGTCGCGTTTTATTACCATCACCAAATCCCATATGCCTTACTCTACAAAGGACCTTTACAGTAATACGTATCATGAGGACATGAAGCTTGAAAAGGAGGTATTGTTACGAATCATAGACCGTTCATTCCTATCATGCGCCCGTTACCTCATGTACTCTCATACTCATTTCATCTCCTGTATCACCCTAGAGGCTGTGCCTCCTACCTGACTCGTTCTACTCGTCTCCTCTGACTCCGTTACTCGACTCCCTTATTATTAGCCTCTACCACTAGTATATAAAGTGTAGTAATACTTGATGTATTCCTTACACTTTACCAATCGTATCATCCCTTCTTCCCTTCTCTACTTCCTTTCCTTTATCCAAAGGCTTGCAACCTGAGTCAGAGACTAAGGTCATAACACCATTCCCCCAGTTCTCAATGGACAACACTCCCCCTCTTCAGGGCATATTGCTACTTGATGCAGAATTTGACCTTATCAGTGCCACAACTCTGAGTGGTGTCCTCTGTGGCATTGCACTTGCCCTCTACTGTCTCTATATCCAATCATCACTGTCCTGGCTTCAGGATCCTGACAGAAAAAAGCAAATGAGGTTCATGCTGGCATATACCTCAGTCATCATGCTCTGTGGACTTGTTTATCTGGGGTCAAATATTTGGGTCATCCAAGAAGCCTATATTCACCATAGAAATTTTCCTGGAGGGCCATTTGCATATGAAGCAATGGTTTTGGAGATGCAGCTATTGATACTTGTGGTTTATGTCCCTGAACTCATAATCCATGTGTTATCATCAGCAATTCAGGTAAGCCAATAGTTTGTCTTGTTCTCAAAGTAGTAAAATCTGCATATTTATAAAGTTCAAGATTTGGTGTTTGTAAGGAAAGCAATAAAGTATGCCAATCTTGTCATAATTCTGCCACTACTATTTTTGTTTGCTGTTACAGGTAAGTTGTTTTGGAATTTCTACTTGGCTTTATTGACTCAATGTTGAGACTGCAGCATTGCACATCTCTATGATCATATCAGGGTTCAACCCTGAAGCTAGAGAGGCAAAAAATCTGCAGAATATAACAATTGCTGCCTTTGCACTTCAGACTGCAAATACATTGCTTGTTACAGTGCTAATAATTGCATATCTTATTTTCACTCACAGGCACAATACAAAATCAATGGGTATGCAGGTCAGAGACATCTAATTGAAATAATCCTAATACAGGAACTTACAAGACAATCTCAGTTCAACAAACAATATGTGAACATTATAACAATGCTTGTTGAATCCTATACTCTAGAATCCACATGGTCATTTATTTCCCTAGTTCTTTCTATTATTGGACATCCTTCATTTGCACTTTTTACTAATTGTCAGTCCTACATTGAAGTGAGTTGAGGGTTTATCACTTTTTGAACAAAAGTTGACTAATATATGTCTTATGTGAAGATAATTGCATATCTTCTTGTAGTCTATAGGGTTTCAGTTGGGTGTAGTTGGAACTCAGACACAGGACGGAAGCTTAGCAGTCTACAATGGAAACATGCTACACAGTCTGGTGCCACTAATCAGACTGCTACACAAACTTCCCAGGTACAATTACCAGAGATTGATGTTGTAGATTCTGTATCACCTGCATTGCAGTCAACTGTTTAGTAGTTGTTATTGTATTGGAGGAGACCCCATATTCTCCACAAACCAGGCATCTTTTGGAATATTTATTCTGAATTTACATTATTGATGTATGCACCGTGATGCATGCAAGTTGTGACTACACATGTTGTTGTGTTCCAGACACTCCGATCTGATGGCTTCCACATTCCCACTGCCGTTCAACGACACTCCGCCTTCACTGCATGGTTTGCGGCTGCGTTTCGGGTTGTCGGTGTGGTGCAAAGGCTGGGTGCTAACCTCCCAGGCCTCCACATCATCCTGGATTTGGACTCGGATTTCCGGACTTGCGGTGATAGTAAAATACCTACGTGCTGGGGACATTCATTCACCAAGGACAGCCCCTATCCTGATAGAGTCTATGCAAAACTGTATGTCACTCGAGTGGAAGCATTGCGTTGTGCACGTTCAGGCCCGGAAGACAGGTTGGAACATTGTGGCATTCCCTTCTCAATTAATTAATTAATACATAGTTCTTAGATTATGTCAGGTACCTTGGCCATAAGAAGGCCAAGAGAATTCCTCAAGGCAGAGGACACTCTCTGAGATGTTATGTCCTGTGAGGCGAGAAAATGCACCGTGTATGTTTCCCTCTTTATCTGCCTTCTAGCAACGAATGACTAACAGGCCACGGTACTGGCGCCACTGACATTGCCCAGAGTCTCTCCGTCATCACCTAATTCACTATCGGTGTCGCTGTCATCATCCCCAATCTTCCCACCAAGGAGCCAAAGACAGCTCCCTTTGGCAGGCTATGAAACTGCGCTACAACATCTTTGCTGAGTTGTCAGGTTTCGTACACAAGGATGAGGGCGGGTTAGTTGGTCAGAAGTCAAGAAGCGCAACTTCCATTCACAGCTTTGGACGGAACACAACCACATAACTCGAACCAGACCTAGAAACATGGGTACGGAGACAAACGGGGTGGGGTTAGGATGCCTGTCCATTCCCTGAAAATCCTATCGTGACCATCACTAGGTAGCCTCTCTCTCCCGACGAGAATTTGGCCCGGATTTGGCCACTACTGTTTTGGCGATCTCTCAATTGTCCCGAGCATGGAAGAGGTGATACCGGTGGTAAAGGGAACGGATTCGAGGCGCGGATGAACGAAGGATTGGCTCAGGATTTGGTACAAAAGATGGTGTAGGAGCGTAGGACTACACCAGAGAATTGTGAATAAACCAAAGTTCAAGGATGTTCAATGAGGAAGGCGTAGGGGATGAGCTGCAGACAAACTCGTTGTGCCCAGCGGTGATGCAACGCGCCTCACCACGTGTAGTCAGGGAATGGCAAGTATCCCTTCATTCCGATACGAATATATGGTTGAGGTGAGTTGTCCATCCTTGCCGGAATACGTCATCAGTCCACGTTTTTCCTACGGATTTCTAGAGAACTCGTTCGTTCTCGGGACTCTCACTCCGACCTTGTTATTTAAATGGAGAAACTACAGAGCATTTGACGTTGCCGAATGCGCCCATCTTCAAACCCGAGCATTGGTAAGACGTTTTGCTTACTCCTAAGGCTGCGATCGCTGAAGCACTAGCAGGGTACTTCCTAACCTGAAAGGACACTCAACTCCATCCATTCATTCACCACCGAAGCAAGGAAGTCGAGGGAGGAGTGTTCAATATAGTGACGATTATGGGGTATCATCTAGGCTATGGAGGCTCGTTATGCATCGCTCGGTGCTGAGCTCTTCGGAACCTTCAGAAAAGCACGACGATGGACTGGAGCATCTAGACTTCGAAATACGGAATGACCCATCCAGGCCAGACCACAGTCCCAAGTAAACAAGCTTTTCGATCCACTATCCCATCCAGACCGTACTATAAAGGTTCATCACACGCCCAATGTTCCATCCTAAATGTCGACTGGCATAGTCGAGCAATAACTGCCCTCCACGCCCAGATCCGCACTCTTCGGGTCTTTCCGTACGACGATGATTCCCGGTCAACGATCCTGTGTCGCTGCCTTCATACAGGACTCGCCATGATGATGATACCTGTGCTCTCAGTTGCTGTGGTACGAGGCTTGATCCTCCTGTCCACCAGACTATCTTGGACCCGGACCCGTACTGGTATCCCCTGTGGCAACGGCAACCTGGCTACATGATGGGTTTCTTGATTCAGCGGAACCTGGACAAAAACGCACGGCACGTTCCTACGTCGAACGTCGAGGTCGACCCGAGACTTCGAAAGTGACAAGCATCGCCCACGTTTGTACTTGCCAAAGCGGTACACCGGAGTTGGTGTGGGCATCATAGTGATATATTGTTACGATCGTGCTAAAATGCACTTTTTCTAGGCTTCAGCGCTGTTCAGTTGAGGTGTGGTGGGGGGCACACAAATATAATATAAGTGCAGGTAGGAGGAACGCCACTCGGAGCTCTCGATAAGCCGTTTGCTCGTACGAGGGGTACGTTAAGGTCAGGCGCCTCATCGTCCAATTCGGCGTATTTCAGGTGTCGAGGGTAGAACTTGATGTAAAAACTACGTGTGGGTGGAGTTAGTAAATATACCCAACGAATGGTGATGAATCGACATACGCGAGCGCGAAGCAGAACCACTGAATTGTCACTTACACACCCACTATCACCTCAAGACACTTTCCCCAACTCTACACCACCAACTTTCGTCAAAAACGACAACCAACGATTAGCGAAAGGTAAGGTACGACAATATGACAACGGGGTGCTATCGTGAAAGAATGGGTCAGCATAGTTTCTTCGGTTTGGCCCAAACCAAAAAGGATAAATGTACTCTGAACGACGAGGGACTGACTGAACGTGGAAGGACAATCTTGCGAGGTCTCCGGGGTATGGGTTCAGTAGGGACAGTAGTCTCTTGAATCATAATATTATCGTTTTCGCCATAGTGGAAAGGAATTAGGTCTGAGATATCTTTCACTTCTTCGATGAACGCCAAACAGGGAAGGCGAGCCAAGCTCAGGGGTAACTCCGAGCCGTGACAAAATCCAAGCAAGATGTGGTAAGCCCTCCACCCACAATGCAGGTCGGTAAAGCTAACGATTTCGGGGCATTGAATTCGGTAATGACCTTGATTGCAAGCCAGACAAAGCGGACGATGTCTTGAAGTCCTTGCAAGGCCGGAGCGAGCCTGTACATTTAGTGAGGAATTGAATGCTTGCCGAGTAAATCAGAAACGAACCCAAGGTTCGCTTCAGCGTAGCTGAAGATACCTCGATGTTCCAAACCGCCAAGGAGACTTGAGCAAGGACCTGTCGTGTTGGTCCTCGGGGGCAAGCATTAGAGGAGTATACTTGATGAGGCCCTTGCACACTGCATCCCCCTCTAAAACTCCGCCTCTTCCTCGTCATTTATTGGCCTCCCCTCCACGTTCATCACCAGCTCCAGTGGCATCTTGATCATACTCCTCGCCATGCACCTTCATCTTCTTCGTGGCCCTGTTTGGCTTCCTCTTCACCTTCGGCTTGGCCCACCTAAGCGCACTCGGGACAGGAACGATACCAGACTGTTCGCCTACGGCTTCAAGTACCTCTGGTCCCTCCTTTCCCATGACCTCAGTTTCCTCACTCTCGACGTCGTCTTGCCCTATTACTTCCGCCGCTTGAGTATAGGACGGAAGTTGGGCTTCTTCGTCGTCATTCCCAAGAAAAGTTGCGGGGAGTGGCTGATCATCACCGAAGACCATGGTGAACAAGTCCATGATGTTGTCCCAGTCATTAGCCTCTTGAGGCTTTCCTGTGGTTTGTGATGGAGAAGTAGCAAAAAGATGGGAGTCGTTGGTCATCTTAAAGAGTTCTTGGATGAAGTTGGGCCTTGTTTCGTGATTGGTGATGACTTTTTCAGGGCTGGTAGGTTCGAAATCCAGGTTGAGAAAGCCAGCGGGGCGGGGAATCTCCTCCTCCGCTTCGAAATCATCGAAGACGAATTCGCCCACCGCAAAGTAATCTTGGCCACCGCTGAGGATTAGGGCGTCATCGTCGATACCGACATCCCTCATTTCAGCTAGTAAACTCTTGCCGATACCCGCCATCTCTGTCTCTGATACCAACGTGTCCGCGTAGGTCTCATAGGACATAACTTTAGAGTCGTCGCACGTATCAAATGAAGAAAATAGATGAGGGGCAACGGGAGAGGACTGGGCCAAAGGGGCCCATACTGAGGCGCATTATGATCAAGTAGCCAGTACGAGAAATTGAAAGGGCTTACATTCTGCAATGTCACCTCGTGTAAAAACCCTCGACTGTTGCTTCTTCCCTCCGACAACGACCCTCGCCCGTCCTTCCTTCCTCCTCAAAATCATCAAATACCGGATGTAGCCTATAATAATTGCGTCGCAGTTAGCCATCATGACTTGCGCAACCAAGTAGAGTGGATGTCTTACCCTTCCAGGCTGCCTTCTTATCTTTCACCTCCTTCACGTTCATCCTCTTTCTGTGGACCCTTTGAGAGACGTTCGCTCTCACCTGCCTTGATACCTCGCCGGCACCAGTCGACGACAGCGACTGAACGCGTATGCGCTTAGTCGGCCGTGGACCAGGCAGAGTCTTGATGGCATCATCAAGTGCGATGTGGGTTTGAGATAAAGGGAACTGGGGCCTGAGAGGATACCACTTGTCCCTTGCTGCGGTCCCAAGGGAGGGCACCCGCCGAGTACGAAGGCCCAGACCGCGGCCGAGACTACAATGGCAGCCCACTGTACCACAGAGACAGGCAATTCCAAGTCCTATCCATGGACCCGGAAGCGGAATTGGCGGAGGAAGTGGGGCGGAAAGAGGGAGAAGGAGGAGGCCGGGTGAAGGGGAAAATCCTGAAGGGTCTCCGTCGTCGGCCAGAACGGTGCCACGGCCCCCGGTACCTCTTGGAACTTTAACGCGAACCATGATAATATAGAACGTAGATGTTGTGTGCAAAGTATTATTTCGATGAGGGCTGCTCCTCTGGAAGGACTACTTATGAGGTTGGTCAGTCACCCTTTCCCTGTTGGCTGACCGTTGGCCTTCGGGCTGTTTTCGACCGATCCATGTTTTTGAGTCGAAGTTCTTTCGCGTTTGGGTGTGGAAGTGTTTTGGTGAAGGTGGTATGGCTGACCGTGGAGGAACAAACGAGGAAGGAACACGAGTGATCCGTTCTAAAAATACACTCCTCGATCATCCGAGCTTTCACACACACTGAGCAGGTACTCCTTCCAGTCTGTTGCCATTCTGATGAGCGTCGGTACCGCTCTCAATACGACACAGCAGTTTTGTAAAGAACGTGCCTGGTTCAACGCTCGGATCTCAGAACTGGCACGAACATACTATTCGGTGGATTATCATTGAGCCTTACCGAGTCGAAATTAAAGGCATTTCGCGCGGCTGACTGTCTAGAATCTCGTTCTATACTCTGCACCGCTCCCCATCTACCGCTAGCTGGGCCCACTACGTCGGACTACAGCACGATGTCAGCCATCGTTACCCGAACCTATAACGCAGGCGTCGGACATGTTCATAATCCCTCCTCTCTCATATGTCCTCTCTCCTTCCCCTCCTCAAGTCGTACCTAACATCCTTTTGCGCCATCTTCTCTCACATTCTGTTCGTTTTCCAAGGTCTTCGGACAACAATGCCCACCCCAGATATGCCCATCGTGATTGATCTCGAAATTGGGGTCGAGACTATAGTTGATGTTATCTCAGGTTTGGTCGATCCATTGATCACTGTGTTTTGGCTCACTTGGGGCACGTTACAGTCGCTCCTGCTCATTGTTTTGCCTCTACTTGTGAACAGTGGGTGGGAGCGGATGGTTCTGACCAACCGCTCAACACGCCTGAATTACCTCAGTCACCGGAACCCCCTTCGTCTACCGAAGACGGCTCTTCACGAGAATACCTTTCCGATTCCTCTAATACCTCTGTCGGCCATGTATCAACGGATCACGCCGCTGATGTTGTAGGAGCCACCGAACACGACCCTGTGGAGATTTGTAAAGAAGCAATCCTTCAGACAATACTTTCGGCCTTTAGAGAGGCGGAAGAACCGTTTGTAGAGGCATATGAAGAAGGAGATGCCAGTTCCAAGTGGGAGCGGGAGAAACTACTTTGCCGTGTTTGGGAAGAGCTTGATCGTAGGAGAAACAGGCAAAATAGGACGGCGCAGCGTGTTCTATCCTCATCCAACATTGTTGATAAGGCGGACGAAGTAATCCACCCCAGTAAGTTCTCACCACCTCGAGACCGATCCTCGACTAGTATCAGCTCAACTCCTGGCAGCCGGCTTTGATACAAAAACCACCGAGGCCGTTGATGATCAGATTAGCGTGTCCGACTACTTAGAACATGAGGATTGTTTCCAGGCCCCGCCGGTCATCAGTCAGTATCTTAGGTGCTGACCCACCGTGATTTGATACTCACCCCGCCTACAACCAGTTGTTGAGAGCCCCAGCCTCCGAAATGGTGAAATTTCATCGTCGCCCCCACCAATCTATAACCCCATGTTCTTGTCCCCGGAAATACCTTTCCAACAGTTCTTGGGGACGATACAAGATTATTGGGACGAAATTCCGCTGTCGGCTGTCCCCATTATTTCCCCAAATCAACACAATGGTCCCTGGCGTACACAGTTAGCTTCCGATGAAAACGGGACCGATTGGAAGACCGTCTTTGGCGTGGTCAACACGTTTCGTGCAGGTGTCTCCTATTGCAAAAGTCAAGAATCTTACTGCCTCTACGCGACGTCCGCTAGTCATAAAGGTCGAGTATCGTCAAGCGAGCTTGTACGCATTCTCAATGCTTTCACGAACTCGAGCGACGGTTTTGAAGATGACGCCCGCTATTCGTCCTCCTCCCGAGATTATCTTGATTATGTCATGTGAACTGGTCAGATTTTATTGTGCCCAGCTTTATTCTTTGCTTCCGTGTCACCACTTCCCTTATATGTTTCGATTTCCCTCTGGCCTTCCTGGTTGTATTACGACTTTTACGGATTGTAGCATTCTGTGTTCTATTCAGGACGACGAAACAAACCATTGTCCGAGTTCCCGGAATTTGTCATGATCCTGACTACCAGGAAAGTACCTATTCTTGGCCTCACTAAAACTGTACGAGCAACAAGGTGAGGTGGTCTGTAAGGAACACGTCGTATTTCGTTCTCGCGGACTCGATCAAACTTTCAAGCCCATCCGCGATTCGGCATCCGACTGCCTGGGAGGGAACTACTATATGTCATCAGTTGACCCATGACAGCTTGTTTCAAAGTGAGAATGTTCACATCAAAATGACGTGAGTGGACATCCATTTCGAATTTGACCACTCTGGAATCTTCCTTCTTGTTCTACTGCCTCTTCTACCCCGGAGTCATTCATCTTTCCAGTCAATTGGGTTGTGGAGTTCATTTTCGTGCGGATACTCTTGGGAACCCATTCCGTCGCCTGAAACAATACAACTCACTCCCTGTTGTTCGTTACCAAGTCGTCCATGATATCAAGATGCGGTACCACATGGATACAGAACACAGTGGGTTTGAAGCAACCATCATCATGCAAGCACATATCTGCCAAACCCCTCACATTAACGGGATATAAGGTCCACAGGATGGAACCATGGAAAAGCTTAGATGGGTCGCTTGATGCACCCCTTGCTTGCCTATGTCTGCCAACTTACCTCCACTCGTTTCTCTTCACAATTCTGGAATCCCAACTTCTAAACCCCCAATTGTCATTGTCAGACCAAACGATAAAAACATCCAATATTCCGTTCCACTGAACCAAACGGGAGAGCTTCCATTCAATAAGCAGGACACGGAAGAGCTGGCGGATAGGCAGTTGTTCACCATTCAAGAAAGCACAAATATAGTATACACTTTCAACGGTGCGTCTGTTTTAATTTTGCTGACATATACCCTCATACTTACGCTCATGTAGGCACCGGAGTTGCCGTTGTTGGGGTGACCCATGACTCATTCCCGCCAGTACCGTCTGATTTTACGCCAAGCTGGAAGTGTTTGGTGGACGACCGACCCATCGATCAGCCGAATACGCCTTTGTATTTCCCTTCGTCCTCTGACCAACCCGACATCCCAGATGATGGCAAGAAACGGATGTGCCAAGTGAAGAACCTCTCCTCCGATAAAGAACACAAACTCGAGATTAGACTCGGAATTTCCAAGCTCCCCGCTTTCTTTCATAGCATTCGGTACCGGCCTCTGCAAAGCAACAACTCTTTGAATTTGAACAATAGTTTTCTGAGGATTGATTCTGGGGATCAATCCAGGATACATTACGACCAGCACAGCTGGGAGGTCAGCAAGTATGGCACTCTGCAACCTACTAAGCCTAACCGGGGTGGCTACCTAAACATCACATTTGAAGGTAGGTTTCATACTGGACTTTAATTATCGTCCACCTGAGCGTTTATCTAGGTGACAGTCTGCAGTGGTTCGGGTACCTTGGCGGTCACCACAACAACGTCCACTTGGAAGGGGGACAGTTAGACGACCAGCCAATTATGCTGGACGTTACGAATCACCACCATAAACCATTATTCACTGTCAAGGTACTTGACAATAACACACGCTCCTCCCACACCCTTGCTGTTCCAGCGCGTCAGTATGACGTGGAGCTTGACCATGCCCTGGTAACGATCGGCCATCCACCGACGCTCGCGCTAGCGAGTGGGAACAATGTGATTTCACCTCAACAAAGCATGCTACCTACTAGTGGGTCAAAGACGCCGGTGGGCCCGATCGCCGGAGGGGTCGCTGGGTTTCTGCTCTTGGTCCTGGTGATACTCCTTAGTATCTGGTACACTCGAAGACGACGTCAACGCAATACTTGGAAGGATTCGGCTTACCCCTCTCTAATCACCCATCCCGCTTCCAGAGTATCTTCTCGTTCTTCGTTCAGTCGCGAAGTTGTCACGGGTGATATCGAATATAATCCGGAGGCACAGAAAAAGTTGGATAACGTTCTCATTGCCAGGCTCACGGAGCCTCCTCCAGCAGTCGTTCTTCATGCCGACAGTGGGGTCCGGTTTATCCGGGCGTCTCAGGTTCCTCCCCATTATACGCATATTTAGCCATCTTGTCATAGGTACTTTAATCGTTCTTGGTATATGTTACATTCATATCTGTACTGGACAATGAGAAACTGTGCGACTAGCCTCTTCCGGCCGGGATGACCACTAGGGGCCCAAAGGCGCCTGTCGAAACAGACAGGATGAGCTATGTCATGGCAACAACAACGAATCTAATCTCTTTTCAAAAAGGAAGTAGTTAGACTGGTCGTAGACTTTCCCGTCAACGAACCTTTACATAAAGATTCGGCACAGTTGTATAATAGGACCAGGAGCCAATTAGAATAAGGCTCATCAACGGGTATTATCATCTTTTCCTCCACTGGACGAGTGCGATCGATAGAGCTAGTCCGATTAGTATTTTACGAGGCAAGGCTCGAGTATTTGTTGAACAAGCGTGACAATTGTCATCACAATACAAACATCGCCCAGGACGGAGCACGACCGGCAATCAGCCCCTGCAGGGTCCGACACAGATGGCAAGGGGGTGTAAAGGAATGGAATCCAATGGATCACATATTTCTCCTTCCGTCGTTTTACTCGCTTTTCTTTCACCACAAGGGTATGACCTGTGCTAAAAAGCGTATCAGTCTACACGATCTCGTAGACAGCCTGTCGGCGAAGCGATCATTTGGGACTGCTGTCTTTTGGCATGTCGTAACTTCCCTTTTAACTAATCCGGTCAGACCTCAGTGCGGCTATATATGACTTCCCTTCAGTTCGAAGTTTGCCGTGTGCCTCCTTTGTTCCCGGCTAAATCCCATGGCGCCCAATCACAGTCCATTGGTTACTGCTCCTGCGCCTCAAAACTCGACTGCGAACGACGAAACCTATGAAATTGATCAAGAAACACCACCGCCTTCAAAAGAGAAAGTTGTAGATAACAACGACAGTGCGAGGAGTGTCTGGCTCATTGTCATTGCAACGTATGTATCACTATGGCTTACCCTCGACCACAGCTACTTAATTATTTCCTACAGATGGCTAGTGCAATTTTGTACCTATGGGTTTGTCCTTCCCTCCAAAGCGCCCGGGGTTCATTCGCTGAATTAAAAGGCCCTTTCATTAGCTATGTTTCAGCGTTCGGTGTCTATCAAGACTACTATACCCGGGATTTCTTGAGCGAAAACAAACCATCCGAGATTAGGTGAGCCTACTTTCCGAGCGGTAAAGTTTTCGTTAAGTTGTAATTTTCAGTTGGATAGGCAGTGTCCAATTGTTTTTGCAGTATGCGCTCGGAATCGTCGTTGGCAGAATATATGACATTGGATGGTTGTAAGTGATGGGGTCATTTACACGGCGTTTTAGCGGTCGAACTGACGTGTATCGCGGTAGTCACCATCTGATTGGCATTGGCACCATCCTGCAGACCGTATCGCTGTTCATGCTTTCCCTAACCCGCCGGCATCACTACCCTGAGGTCAGTCCATCCGCGCTCTAATTAATTCCATGCATCAAAATGAAACAATAACCTTTATAGGTTTTCCTTGCGCAGGGTGTTGGAATGGGTTTAGGACAAGCTATGCTATTTTTGCCTTCAATTAGCATAGTTTCCCACCATTTTAAAAAACGTCGAGCAATGGCGACAGGTGTCGCGGTTTCGGTGTGTTCCAGGAACCTCGGTCCTAGAGTTGTCCCTTTCATATTAACATTTCCAGGGCGCATCTGTGGGAGGAATCATATGGCCAATTTCATTGAATCAAGTCAGCCAAAGATTGGGCTTCCCAAACGCCATTCGGATAACAGCAGCTATTATTGGAATCTTCCTCCTTATAGCAAACACTCTTTACTCCGTTGCCTGCTCGCGCCCGAGTACCTCCCCCCAAGTAGCCAATTCAAGTAGACCTAACTTCCGTGCAATACTCTCGGATTGGGCGTATTTAGTGTCAATTGCCTCGTGAGTACGAGTTTCTAAGATGTGTTTTCTTAGTTAACATCCGCACAGAGCATTCTGTATTAATTTGGGCTTATTCTTTCCTTGTAATTTCCACGCCGTTCTCGGACAGACTTCGGTACTGACGTTTATGCCCAGACTTCTATCTGCAATCATATGCCCTTTCCAAAGGGATCGATACATCATTGGCCTTTTATCTTGTACGTTTTCTATCCCTTTATTAAACCATTGCCCTCATGGTGTTTCGCAGCTTGCTATTTTGAACGCGGGCAGTGTCTTCGGGCGTGTCCTCCCGAACTTTCTTGCGGATAAATTTGGCACTTACAATATGCTGCTGCCATCTCTCTATATCTCCTCGGCGCTTGTGTTCGCGATCTTCGGCATTAAAGATTTCGCAGGCTTGACAGTCTTTGCACTTCTATATGGATTTTGGTCTGGGTCATGTACGTCATTTCCCATGTCAAGGTTTTTGGACCTCAAGTTGATGCTCCGCCGTACTGTCAAGACGTCTCCCTTATTCCTTCTTTACTCGTTCAGCTGAGCTCACATTCAGGGGAACTAGGGTATGTCTAACGTCATATCCAGAAGGATAGTTCACCTGATTCGTGTCGCTTCTTTAGAGTCCGGATGGGAATAGCGTTTTCAATCGTGGGCATTTCGCTATTGGCGGGAACTCCAATAGAAGGCGCACTTCTACGAAAACGAGTGGACGGATTCGAGTGGAGTGGTTCAATCATCTTTTGTGGCGTACGCACTCCAACTTAGTTCATATTCTATTTTGTGCTCATCGCATAATCGCCGTCAGGTTCTTATCGCTTGTGGTTCAATCGCCATGACCATCTCGCGATATTTGTACATTCGGAGTCGTCAAATATCCAGACATAAACGATGCGTATAGGGCGATATCAACAGGAGGAAGGTAAATAGCTGAGGAAGAATACATGAAATACGTCTGAATGTTGGTTATTATCATCAACCTGAGACACGATGCCTTCCGGAAAACTCGATGGCGTCGAGTGTAAAGGTTAACTAAACTACTAAGTTTACTGCGCAGGGCCCGCGGCGGAAATCAGAGCTTGAACCTGGTTGCCGTATGTCTTCTGCAAGGCGGCAAGCTGGTCTTGGAAGAACTGTTGAGGATTAGAGACGTATCCTACTGGATCCACCTCTTGTGTTTCTGATGCCGCTAGTCGGGAGTATGCAGCTTGGTAGCCGGCAGTTTGTTCTTCGTAGTCAATTTCCGTTATGCCGGCATGCGGGTCTTCATTCGATTTCTTTGATAGGTGCTGGGGTTCGCTGAACAGTTTGACGAGGGCTTGGTAAGCTTGAGGCCTGGATCAACGAATTAGAAGCACGGAGACGCGTCAATGAGTAGAATCTCAGTACCAGGCGCGGATGAAGGGCTCTTGCATCATGTATTTACTTTGGCACAGCAACCGAACCAATCCGACAACAGCGAGCTTTCTATCCTTGTGTGGGACCTTGGGCGCTTGAGGAACAATAAAATTGATCAGGATTTGTGACCATAGTCTATTTCCGGCGACAATTAGCGACTGCGAAAGCATTATAGAGAATTTGCGTACTGGGGTTGAATACTCTCAATCACGGCAATCACATAGTCAGGTCCGAGTCCCTCGACGTTGAGAGCCATGGTGTACAGCATAAAGCGCGCGAAGAGAT
Source organism: Chlorophyllum brunneum (assembly GCA_963576785.1). Classification (NCBI taxonomy): domain Eukaryota; kingdom Fungi; phylum Basidiomycota; class Agaricomycetes; order Agaricales; family Agaricaceae; genus Chlorophyllum; species Chlorophyllum brunneum. The sequence goes on from OY756150.1 coordinate 2,113,757, forward strand.
ACTCGTATTGAGTCGACTTGCTCGTTTGCATCCGAGTAAGTAGTGTCATAATAACGGGTTTCATGTATTGCTGGAGGTCGTTACTGGATGAGTGCATTAGTTGAAGTTCTTAGGTAAGTAGAATAGAGCGTTTACGGTTTGAGATTTAAAACGACCGAATTCAGGAGCTCGAAACCCCAAGCATCGTTGACTTTGGAAGGTATCAAACGTTGTTGAACGACCGCAAGGACGGATGCGACTTGTCCAGCTGCGAGCATCTGAGGGCTATCCCTTGCGAGAAAAGCTTTCAATAGCTTGACGAGTCCAGGAATACTACCCTTTTGCTGCCAAACGGCGGGCATCAGGAGGAATTGGAGTAAGTTACGATATTCAGCCGGAACATCATTTGAGTGTAATTCTAGCATTTGAGCCAGAATCTGGAATGAATACGGGATGTATTCTGTTTCATTTGAGCCAAAAGTCTTTGCGACAGTGAGAGAAGTATGAAGCTCACGATCAATGTCCTGCTGAAGGATAATTGTGAAAGGGCCAAATAGAGCTTGCTCAAAGATGGGTAGCGTATTGGGTGACCCGGCTACAACAAACCTATGAGACGGGATCAGAGGGACGCATGGTCTGAAGTTGAATAACCCGTACCTCATGAGCCCGGAGATACTCTCGAAGATATACTGATCGAAATTCGGATTGCTTGGGTTCTTGGAAATGACGCCGAGGATGCCAACGAGACGACTGAGCGTCTGTTGGTATATCGGAATCAGTGTCTGACGGGCTGTCAGGATAACTCGCATGACGCCTGTGTCGCGGTTCAACTTCAGGTTGCGTTATACTAGATTTTAAGGACTCACAGCGCATAAGATGGTCGTTTTCGGCAACTTTTTCCGGTGTTGCGCCAGTCTCTACTTTTTTCAGAAGGGCATCCACAAGATTCGCTGCGTGATCATGGATATCGGCTTGTGCAAAGCTGATGGCGGGAATGAGTTCCGGTAAAGTCGTGTGTTGCGGGTACTTACATGAGTTGGTTGTTTTGCTTGATAAGAAGAATGCGGTCAATGGCAATAGCGGCATATGTGTAGGTAACGTAGTTGGCAGAGGCCAGATGTTGTGCGAGGAGAGGGAGAACTACGAGAAGTTGTGGTTTCGTTAACTGCAAAGGCGGGTTGAGCAGGACATTTGCGGGAGAAGGCGTTGTATGGACTGACTTGGTTACGGAATGTATAGAGGAAACGAATGGCGTCCACCTGCAGAATGGGATGTACTGACTTATCTAGCGCCTGGAGATCTTGGGAGACATGGTCGGAGAAGAATTGGACAACGTCCACGAGAGCGTTAACCGAAGTGACGCCATGCTATGGGAGTGGTGATGTTAGCGCCTGTAATTTTTTCGACAGGTAAAATGTACTTTTGTTGTCGACCCTTTGGTAGCAATGGCGGTCATCATGAATACTGCCCTATCCTTTGATTTCCAGTTCCCTGCCGGGTTAGCTCGATAGGCTTCCAGATCGGCTGTGATGAATGAACCGGCGATCTCTGTTGTCTCAGCTTCATACCCACCGCCAACGAGAGATCGAAGTACGTCTGCTGCAGCCAATCGTCGGCTTCCACTGTCGAGTCCGGTGGAAGAAAGGGCAAGGTCCATTCTGATATATTCCAGAGGATCGTCTTCGAACTGCTCGACTTCGTGTTCGCGCAAAGCTATGTTGGGAACAACAACGCCCTCCACCAGAGATTTTATGATATCGCGAGAGGAAAAAAGGGGTTTGTAATAGCCCGAATGGATAGCTGTGGAAATGAACCTAAGGGATTGTGAAACGAGCTGATGATACGAGTGAGTTCAAAAATGGAGGGGTGGTATAGAGCGACTTTACATGATCATCAGAAATGTTGGGCAACTTATTTGCTCCAACGAGATTCCAAACTCCTTCAACGAACGATTTCACAGCTGGTGATTTTTGCAGTTGATCGGGGTAGAGTTTAATGAATAGCTTACACGATATCAGTGATGGTAATGACCATGTGAGGTAGAGATGCTCACCTCGGCGATCTCTAGTATTCCTGTCTTGATTTGGGCAGGAAGCGAGGGAGCAACATCGTCCGGCTGGTGAAACAATAGTAATAAGTAAGCGATCAGACAAAATTTCAAACCAACATACGTCTGACTTGAGCTCAACTGGATCCCAGGCTAGGAACTGAAAGAACCATCCTCTGCCTTCTCCGAAGAATTCGTTGTAGTTGTCTTCGATCGTCGGTGGGAGGTCTTGACATGTCAAGTCGTAAAATATGTCAATGAGGAAAACCATGGCTTGGGCAATCTGGGGAATGTTCGGGGTTGGGGGTAACGTGAGAAGAAGTCGAGAAGTTTGACGAAAGAGTTCGAGAAATGGGTTCATGAATTTGGAGAGGACGAAGTTGATAACGGTGAATAATGGGTCGGATCGCACTTGAGCTCGCCACGGACGGAATATAGAGTGAGCGGTTTCCAAGACGCCAATGTTAATATTATAATCGGTAGAAGATAACGATGCGACCAGTTGCTAGAAGCTTGGGTTAACCGGTGATGTTCTGTGTGAGAGAGAACGGGACTGACATCGAGGAGATCGGGCCATTTTTTGGGAAAGTCAAGTTCAGCTATGAGAGAGACTGCTTCGGCTATTTGAGTGCGTATTGTTTTATCTGTTGGATTGGACAAAGCAAGCATAGCGGGGACTAGTTGACTTCTTAATCCTGCCTTGTCCTGTTCCGGAAGGGGATTCACATCCTACGTGGGTTGAATATAAGATGTGCATGTACATAGAAATAAAACACACTTCTTCCCATCTTGACTTTGCAATATTCTTGAGGTAGATACTGGCAGCCAGCCTCGGGGAACGTTCCTGCGATCCATTCAGAACAAGCTGGAGCAGAGCTCCGAGAAAGCCGGGCTGTTGCGAGATTGAGCTCAGCTCTTGTTCCGCCTTTTTTCTTGTTTCTGGTCTGAGGGACGCGACAAGGAGATTTGGGAGATCTGCCATTCTAGGAGGATGCAAGACGTGGGCGATAAAGGACACGGAAGTCAGACGCGTGCAGATCACGTGATGCACCATTATTATACTCAGATCAGATTAGACTAGGTACTAAGCACTAGGGGTATACTAATAGCAATCAGTCGGAGAGCAGAGCGGGAAAAAACGAAGTGAGGCGAGAGATTAAAACCAGAATCTCGACGCGATAGAGTACTCATTATCAGAGGACTCATGATATTTATCCAATTAGCGACAGGCAGGACAAGGAGTGGCAGAGTGGGAGGTGACCACTGTCTTTGCGGGGCGAAGCCTGATCTAGAAATCAGGATTTAAGTAGTAGAAATGAGGTTTGACGACGTACCACTGCTTGCAAGTCGCAGTGCAGTTTGGGCAGGACGGATCGTGTTTAGAACTGTAGCGACACTTATCAGAGCCACAGTCAACCTATCCATGTCGTGAGCATTTATGGAAGGCCACCAGCAAAAGAATCCATTACCCTTTGTTCAGAGACTGGCGACTCGTGGCCGCAGGAGTGCTTTGCACAGCTGACGTCGCGGTGGCACATGTTGTAAGGTGGCGGTTGAAAGAGAATGTGGAGAACAAAGAGCGAGTAGGTGTGAGTTTCGGCGAATATTGTTGGTACTATGGGGATGCAGACATGGTCCACAACTCACCCTGTCCTTTATACAAACCCTTCCTCCGGCCACGATGGGGTACAAAGTAAGGAGGGTGTAGAAACAAACTTTGAAGCCAGAAGTGCCCACCAACATGGAGCGTGGACCAAGATCTTGCGTCCTGATCGAGAGCGTGAATGTAGATCGCGGTTAACCATGGGCTACTGGGAAAATGACATAGAATGCGACTAATTTTCTTGAATAAAGCAACACCGCTTTCAGGGTTTGGGAGCCTTGTTCACTCAGTGTAATCGAAAATAGTCGCCCGGACTTCACGGCCAAAGATTTCGAACGGTAATAAGTCGCTGTGCCACGTAAAGCAGTCCGAGATTAATCCCTTTTCGGGGACCAAGTTCTAGGACGTATGGTAGATCACTGGAAATGACAACGCCGTGGTTTGTGGACCTGACGGATAAAATTAGTTTAAGACGGGCGCGTCCGAATTAGAGCCTGAATAAGCATCGCGGAGCAACACACACCTGAATGCCCCAACCCTTCGTTCGCTTTAGCTTTTGTTTATGACGTTATGGCTGATTTCTTCCCTCGCTCTCCGACGCCTATCGATACAACCTCTCTTGTGCGATAAGAGCTCACCTGGCGACACACTGACACCTGGGCTGTTTTATAGAGCCGACTTAACATTCTGTTGGGACTCAGACAGGCTGTCTTTTGTCCACGAATCAGAAGCTGATTCTTGAACATAGTATCATGTTCTGTGCCTTTTTGGATCGTCGGTAAACCCACTTACTTTATTCTTCGAACGGATCAGTAAAGTTCCGGAGCTGTTCCTTGTCCAGACCTACGGAAGATTTGGACCACGAGGTGGCTTGGTTATGACCTAATGTATCGATTTTGCATTGCTTGGGGCATTCAATCTTACTGGAACCGAGAATTTGGCAGATTGTGCCAAACTACAAGGACTACAGATGGGGGAGAGTAAAATACTAGAACCCCCTCTGACTCACGGTCGTTTAGCAACCAACTTTGAAGAACCATAAAATCAAGGAAATTTGAGCCGCCTGACCCTTACCAACATCGGCTTGACAGGAAGTCCCCCCATCCCACATGACATCCTCAGCGGTGGTCACTGCGACGATGGTAAGGTTCAGTCCTCAGATGACAGCGAGAATGGTTCTCTTTTGCTATTCCAGTTCGAACGATAGCCGACGTTTCCGTTGGTTCTGATGCGCGACCCGCCATTGGGTTGAATGCTATATCATTCCATTCATTTAACGCGAGAGTGTCTGGTGAGTTAATGACCTCAAAACCTAATTTCAATAATGTTACACCTCAAAAGCGTCATCGGACCCTACTTTGTGCAATAGTCGATGTCAACTTTATACTAGCATTCGTTATTTCCGATTTTACGCTATTTCCGATTCTGCGGAGAGATCACGGGCCATTTCTATCCCTTGACGTAAAGTTTCGGATATAGGTGCAACGCTTGAGAAAACGTAGAAGAAAGACGCTAGAGCCGTACGTTGCCGTAGGCAACTTCCTCCAGTTCGACGCGATACGGAGAATAAGGGAACATTTACACCGCCAATGACGATAGCGCAGACGAAAGCTCGGAGCATAAAGCACTTCTGTTCAGGAATAGTGGAAATCTTGTTTAAGACGAGGCGCAGAAGGAGTGATGTGTTTGTTGGTCGGCAGATTTTCTAGTAGCGAGGTTGTCAAAACTAGTGGCATGAATTCCATGATACGAAAGTGCTGGCGCGGGACCGAACTATTTTTTTTCGAGTATGATTCGCTACTCAGGCTAGCCGATAGTCCAAACGTCTATCAGGAATTTTGAGCGGACAAGCCCTCAGGGTTGAGATGAATACCCTGCCTGGCGTTAATCGATCGAAAATCTCACATCGGGGGACCTCTGGTGCCAGATAGAGAGGTGGCCTTTGGGCAGAGACGATCCTCCAACCCTAGTGCATTCCACGCATCCAGGAAAGGGTCTAAAATCCGTGGCGGAATCTCACGTCGGCGTGCAACTCTTCTGATTGTATACAAGAGTTCCCTGAGTTATGCCGAAAAGCCACGAACCACAAAGAATTTCTGAATTCATAACCATGAAACGTGTAATGATGCGATATTTTGATAGGTGATTGTAGCGTGCCACTATCTTTCTAGGTTTCCATTGCTCCGTGGTTGGGTGGCGGTTGGCGTAGCATAAATTTGCTTGTCATGTCTAGGAATGATGATATCCATGCAGAAAGAAGCCTGAGCTATCATTTTGATTCAAGGGAGCCGTACAGGTGAGCGATTTCACCGACAACACGAGCCTACTTTTGAGCCTCGAGGCTCAAGGCACTGCAGGTTTTGAGTCAGCGAAAGGTGGATGTGGGCTATGAAATGAGTAATCACAGAAATAAGCCGCCGTTTTGTAAGGTAATTTGTAAGGTTTTGATCGCATCATTCTCGGTGTTGTTCCAATCCGTTCCACAGCCTCTCTCGTGGATCAAGGACAATGGAAAACTCGAATGTGCGTTCTGACTTAGCCATTTGGGACGAGGAATCCTTGGAGTACGAAGCAAAGATCGATCGTTCTATTGCAAACAATCAGCAGAAATGCTGGCGATGCACGATAGTGCTTTTTGGTTGTTCGGAGCTTGTCAGGGAGCCGACTAGAGCTAACAGTCATGAATGTTCCGGTAGTCCCTGGACAGCTTGGACGGATCAGGAAAGATTTCCCAAACGAGTGGTCAGGCTGGACGGGACTGATGTGACTAACCCCAACATGATCAGACGATATCAGGCACCACAGATGGCCTTCGACTCATGTTGGAAGTACGCACTCCTATATCAGATGGACGATGCACAAAAACGTAGGTATGATAGACTATACAATAAACGTAGACTAGGAAATTAAATAAAACTCGTCTGTAACCTTAGACCCCTCGGCCAGTCTGGTGTAATGAGTACAGGGGATCGGCTGGATTGGAAGTTGCTATCTGTATGCAGGCCAGTTGTACTGCTTCCATCTGTAGCAGAAATAACAGTCTTGCAGTGATGACGGGTACACGCTGTTGATGAACAGGGAATCAATTGTCGCTGGGCCCTCTAACCTCAAGGCCTGTTCGACTTGCCATAGCGGAGTTCAGAGTTGGACTGTAATGGCAGAGACCAAAAGATACCCCCTTGCATTTCAATTGAACTTGTCCCTCCTTCGAGTTCGGTGTCTCCAGGACGGGGGGGGGAAGGGCAGTGAAAATGGTTCACACTCCTGCCAAACATTGCCCAAGATTACACCAACGGATAGCCCTGAATATACTTTGCCATGGCCTCCAGAGCCTGGCTGTGATTAAAATTTTGTGGCGTTATCGCTCGAACCCACAACGAGAATGTAGCATTCTTGATGTATAAATCGTCAAAGCAGAGCAGTGTGGTCTGAGTTGTATTGAGGAGTATGAGAGCAAACGTGTTCTGACCGGCCTCGACCTCAGGAGCTATAAAGAATTGATTAGCCCGTGGTCTTCGTGTGTGAGACCTGGGAGAGGGAATTTGGTCGGTTTGCCGCCGTCGATCATGAGATTTAAACAGGTCCTGGATACGAACATGTTTTCCAGACATGACAAGAGTGAAGAGATGGACTAAACGATAAAGTCAACCTGGACGGCTGAGTTTACATGGGTGATCATGTTGGCAACTCCTCCCAAAGCTGTCCGGCTCGAGTCGAAGTGAGTGGCAGGATCCATGTTATCCAACAAGATCGTCTTGTTGTCGAGTAGCACGCTTGGTGAAAATATTTTCGCGCTTGATCAAGCCAGAATGTCTGCTTCGAAGATTGGGTCTTGACATTGATTCATTGTCTGTTGCCTGCCATCCTGAAATACAGCCTTCTCACACAACTTCCAGTTGTCCTCATCGGACAAAATAAAGGTTTGTGGCGGCATTTGAGGTCGGGGCAGGGTTTATACCTGAGTTTGCTACAATGTTCCGAGGGTATCGACAGCGGTACCTGTGGAGTCGGCATGTCGTGCTAGGGCTCCAGGTACACAACATGGGATACACTCGAGAGCGATGGACCCACCGAAAGATGATATCCAAGGGGAATCTGATGCTGACTTAGGAATGCCGCATTATGCGACTAATATCACGTCGTGTAAGAATCCAGACCTGTGTTTCGTGTTCTTGATGAAAGATAGCTCAGGGCCAGAGGGACCAACAAGTTCCAGGCCACCTTCCTTCAAGTTGGCAGATATCAGTCTTTGGCTCTCGTCGTAGGTCCGTCCGGACATAAAGTGTTTCATGAAGTGGGAATATGATAAACGAGTGCGCGCAGTAAGTTTAAGGGTGAGAGAAAAGGTGGCTGAAAACCCAGTTGGACATTCCCACCCGACAATATCTCCTGGAGTCAAAAAAGATGCAGGGGCGCATGGGACCGACCGCGGGGAGAATTTCGGGTCCTCTACACAGCCATGGTGTAGTGAGTCTTTGAATGGGTGGGTGGATCGAAGAGAAGGTGAGCCAGCCAGCAGTCACGATAAGAGTTGGTGGTGAGAGGGAAACTTTCTTGAACGTGACTTCGAAGACACAAGACGTGAGGCTGCTTGTCATTCGTTCCTCACTCGATCCGACAGTCTGCCTTCTCACGATACAAAGATACTTACGAGAACCAGCCACTTCGCAGATTTTGAGGGGTATAATCGATATTTCCAAGTTTGACATTGAACTACACTATCAGGACAGAACACTGAGCATACATTAGATGACATAGACGATTAGGAGTGTATGGTTATGGGGATGATTAAGGAACACCAAACGACCAGTACCCTCGTCAAACCCAACGAACTCACGGGGAAGCTCCGGTGCTTCATCATTCCAGACAAGAAGAGGGATTGGCTGAATGGGTGGACAGAAGTTCCATTCATGAGTTATGATTCCATAGGTTTTGTTAAAGCGGTCGAGGAATAGCGATGCTGAGATTCCAAGCGTACAGCAATTCGCGTGCTCCCAGTGGGTGTTACATCTACCCAGCTGGCGAGCCGTCGGGGGATGCGTCTTGTCGTGGGGTATCACCAGCCCCATGATCTTCTCAGATACCCCCAGCGAGACCAACCGCGATTCCGACATTGCAGGGAACAGTCGGATGTCCGATCGATGATAAATAGGCATTTCAACGATATGAAGTAGCTTGATTGAATTTGGTAAAGTCGATTCATCAGGATGGCAGTCAACTTCAAAGAGGTGTAGTAAGTGTGGTGGCGCCCCATGAACGGCGAAGACATTTCCGTTTATGAATTCCACAACCTGAGAAGCTTCGTCAAGCACCAAAATAGACGGACAACTGGTACTTGACGAACCAGAGAGTGAAGGCCTTTGAATTTGTGAACAATGGGCTTTATGAAGGAATATTCCGACTGTCCTGCGGTTACTGGTGACTTGGAATAATTATAAACTTTGATCTCTTTATGGACTTGCTCCACGCCGAGTTCATGGGGGTCGTCCCAGAGTTCGACGACATACTGATCATTCAGTGCAAATTGGTATTGCCTATAGCCTGGTTGATAATCCCGAAAAAGAGCATAAGGTCTGGCGACCAAAGTGGCACCTGCACCATGGCCAACTAGCTCCACATGGTATATAAATGTTCGCATATCTTCTGGATCATCTGAGAGTGTCTGTTGTAAGTGCAGAACAGGATAAAGCGAAGCCAATCACCTCGGGGGAATAGAGGCCCATCACCTTCTGGTCTGATGCAACCCGCAATGAGGAAACTGAGCCTCGGTTTTGACCGATCAATCCAGAGAGTGTAGTCAATATCGACTTTCTGTCGGGCTATTTCTCGATCAAAATCTCCAGGATCAAATAGTAAATGGGCTGCAGGATTGGTATCTTCCAGGTCGAGTACATACATGGCAGCAGAAGGATAGGCTATAAGGAGCCACCGGCCACCTGGAACGAGCTTTCGGTAGGACGGCTTGGGGTGTGGTTTATTCGGGCATGGATCTATGACGTGTGATCGGAAGTGTGGTTGTGTGGAACCAGCCCATACGTTTTGAACTTGATTTCGTCGGAGGACCCAGTGTTCCAGCTCATTTACGGTATATTGATCACATCCTTCTTCGGGGGGTAATAGACCGTGCTTCTGCTGGAGTTTGGTAGCGAGGTTGTACCACAGCTGGCGGGATTTTGTGACGGAATGTAAGGCCTTGCAGGTCTGCTCAAGTTAATTCATGCAGAAGAGGGAGCAGGAGTATTGCGCACCTGTCTGATCGCAAGTATACCAAAACAGTCTAGTTGTTCGAGGATTTCAGACAACACATCGGTTGGAAATGAGGTAAATGTCTTCTTCGGCTTCTCAACTAATACCGGCCGAAGTATGTCAGGAGTAGAAGTCAGCATGCTATGCATGGTCACTGAACTTGTTCAACCTTGGGGGTGGATTTGTCCTGGAGTAACGTTAGTGTCACGGTCGCGAGTGTGTAGCACTAGACCTTGTCACTTACTGTTGCGACATAATGTGACTCGCTAAACTTTTTTTTTTTGGCGGACCGCCGAAAATTAGCCCAGGCACTGGCCTGCTGTAGCAATAACATACCTATCACCTGCCTATTTCCTTTGTTTGTCTTAACCTTTCCTTCCAAAGAGACTGTTTATATGGAAAGCCAGAGCACCTTGCTGCCAAGACTTACCACTTTCGGCAGAGACCCCAGGAACTTCGTCACACAACATGCCATGTCAGACATAAAAAACATATTAAACTTTTTTCAATATATTTATGAGTCCACAACTGATTATTACCCAAATGTGATGTAGCACCTTGTAATTATATAGCACTATGTACCAACATGTACTAGAATATATGGTCTAAGAAAATTTACATCCCATACTACTTCTGTGCAAACTGTTGAGGAAACAACCGTAACGAGTTGTTTGCTGGGGGCAGCAGTAAACGCAGTGGGAGAGAACGTAAGGTCTACTCACCGAGATAATAAGCTTCTATCTGATACCTGTAGTAAGGTAATTCGGATAGACAGATATTATTGATAAAGCGATCAACGTCAGTTGAATAGAGGCTAAAGTCAATGAGATCGGTTGAGGTGTTGTACTCAAGGAGATAGGCAATGGTGAAGAAGTTGTTCAATTGAACAAGATGCAGAACTTAGGTCTGCTACATGGGGTTTATATACATATTGTAACATATGCGAGTCATACTACATAAAATACTAGTATTGCATGGATTGTTCCTTATGACTCCCTTTAACTGCGGCGTAGTGCCTGCGGAGTACTGCGGAACGTAGTATCTAGTCATTGGTACTATGTAGAATAGTCTATCAAGTACTTATGACTCTCATCGTATGCAGAGCAACTCATAGGAAGTTACTACGGAATGAAGTTACTGGAAAGTAACAGATCAGTCTATTATTAGAATAATGACTTCATAATCTATTTCTAGAATATGTCCGAAACTTCAACACTCCTCCTTGCTCTGTATTGATATAGAGTTTTAATCACTCAAACGTCAAGCCAAGGTGAGGTCAGAATAGATTGAATTTAATTTTGTCTAAATTCTTTGTGAGAATATCGGCAGGATTTTCAGTGCCTTTCACAGAGAATATTTCAATCTTTCCGTCTTCTACCAAATCACGGATGTAATGGTATTTGACGTCGACGTGTTTTGATCGTTTTTCTGTTACTGGATTTTTGGCCCAAAATATTGAACCCTCATTATCACCAAAGAGATAAGGAGCCAATGATTGGATACCAATTTCTTCCAACAAATTGACAGTCCAAACAAGTTGTCGACTGCAATCTGACAAAGCCATATATTCGGCTTCAGTGGAAGATAATGCAACAGTTTTCTGTTTCCTACTTAACCAAGCGATAGCTCTGCTGGCTAACAAACAGAAATATCCAGTTACAGATTTACGACTAATTGGATCACCAGCCCAATCAGAGTCGGAAAAGGCATTCAGGCCTTGCATAGAACTTCCATTATAGGTGATTCTATATTTGCGAGTAGCATTAAGATACTTTAGCAAATGTAAGCCTGCATTATAATGCGCTTTAGTTGGGTTGGTCATATGTTGTGATAATTTGACAGTGGCAAAAGCTATGTCAGGCCGACTGCCTATCATCAGATACATAACTGATCCTACTAATTGTTGATACCTCTTTATGAAGTCAGGTGTCGCTTTTCCTATATTGGATTCGAAGATAAATCCATTTGGTAATGGTATTTCTTCCTTTCCAATTATATTAAATCGATCAAGAACTTTTCCTAGATAATCCATTTGGTCTAGGGTGATTGATCGGTTTATAGGATTTCGCGAAATTTTCATGCCAAGGAACTCTTTGGTTGGACCAAGGTCTCGGCATTCCCATTTCTTCATAAAGAGTGCTCGCTTCTCATGTAGAAGTCTAGAGCCTCTAATTCCGACGAACATTGAGTCATCTACATAGACTAGAGCTATAATAAGCTCTTTGGTTTCAGGGTCGTAGTAATAATAGACTCCAGCATCTAGTTTGGATCGGACAAATCCTAGGTCGGTCATTGACTTAGTCAATTCCTTCCACCATTGTCGTCCAGATTGCTTTAATCCATAAATGGCTCGGTTTAATTTCCAAACCAAATTACCACGACCTGTATTGAAACCTTCTGGAAGTTCCATATAGAGTTCTTTATCCAGTTTTCCGTAGAGATAAGCAGTTTTAACATCTAAACTGAGCATCTCCCAATCGTTGAGGGCAGTGACTGCAAATATGAGTTGTGCTGTCTCATAACGGACTACTGGTGAAAATAGTTCATCGTAATCGATTCCCTCTATCTGAGAGAATCCTTTTGCTACTAGTCGAGCACGGTATCGACCATCTGATTTGGGTGTAAAGACCCATCTATTTTTGACAGCTTTTCTTCCAGGCGGAAGTTTAGCTAAGTCATAAACATGTCTTTCTTTGAGTGAATTTAACTCTTCTAAGCACGCTTTCCACCATTTAGATTTCTCTTCTGATGGTAGTCGATTTAGATCCTTGAAAGAAATAGGAACCAATGGTGATTCGACTTTTTGAGCACACAGATAATCGATCATCCCTACTCCTCCTTCTCTGCATAAGTCTTCTAATGTAGAAGCTTCATGCTGAGAACGTCTATCGATTATTCCAGGTTTGGAAGCCTCTGATCGAATGTGTCTAACAAGTCTACTTGTAGAACTTGTTAATTTTGACTTAGGAGGTTGGAACATCTCATAGTCCTGGAGTATTTTGGTTGGATGCTTTGTAGAACCATAGAAGTTTCCTGGACGTTCAGGTACTTTTCTGGTTCTTTGCGGTCTCTGAGGTATTTCAGGAACCGGTATTTGATCCGAGTGACCTCGTGGTACAGAAGGACCAGCATCCCGATCATCTTCGACAGGGGTGTAGGGTATGAATGGTTGTACATCCGGATCATCTCTGGGAGAAGGCGGATGGTTCGAACCTTCAGGGTGATTAGGTGGATCAGCATAAGATAATCCATCACTGTCATCGTCTTCTGGTGTTTGTGCTTCTCTTGGTGGAAAGAGAATGTTTTGCACAATACCATCCCACTCCTCCTGAACATCGGTATCGATATTCGGTGCTTTTCCCTTTCCTTTATTCTTTTTAGGTTCAGGGAAAGGAGTTGGAATTCGTCCATGTACAGATCTATAAGTCCTATCTTCCGGAGAACTTCCGGGAGAAGTTTGGGGAATAGGGCTTGGTGGTCTATCAATAGGTAAACCAGTAGATGGATCTGGAGCATGGAAGACAATAACTTCCGAAGGTGTACTTCGAGAAGTAGAAGATGATGGTTGGTTCATCCGTTCTTCTCACTTCTTCCCAACACATTTAGGGAAGTGTTTTTCGCTGAATACGGCTGTTGGAGATGTATAGATTACATTTCCATTCAGGTGCCTCATGAAACGATAATTTTTCCTGTCTGATGTCCAACCAAGGAAAATCATGAGTTCTGACTTCGCTGTCAGTTTATTGTCTCTTATCTCTTTTGGGAGAAAGACATAAGCACCACAGCCAAAGACTCTCTCTTTGGAGATGTCTGGAATCTTCTGATTCAACACTTCATAAGGTGTTTTCCACATGAGCCATGATACCGGTGTTTTATTATAGATATGTATCGCATGATCTATAGAAAACTCCCACCAACCATCAGGAATACAAGCATGATGCCGCATGGCTTCTGCTTTATCCATTAGAGTTCGGTTCAAGCGTTCCGCTCGACCATTTTGTTGGTGTATGTGCGGTGCACTGGTCTCATGTATAATCCCTAATGAGCGCAAATGAGATTGCAACTCGTCAGTTGCATACTCTCCTCCTCTATCAGTGCAGAGATATTTTAATTTAGTCTCGTATTGAGTCTGAATTAAGGCAATGAAATTTTTCATTTCTTCTGCTGCTTCTGATTTCTTATGGAGGAAGCGAATCCATCCATGAGAGGAAAAGTCGTCCATTATGGTCATGACCCATTTAAATTTATGGTAAGAAAGAATCGGAAGTTCAACTAAATCCGAGTGTATTCTTTCGAATGGACGCTTTGTGCGTGTAGGGTTCTCTCTAAAGGGTTTCTGGTGTATCTTTCCCTTGGCACAACCGTCACAGACTGGTTTTTGCTCGGGAATCCGCACCGGAGTAAACCCAATCGTATTTTTCTCAAAATGATTGAGGATACGATTAGAGGGATGTCCTAATCTCGCATGTACAACTTTGTAGCCAACAATCGGATCTGCAGTCATAGCTGCTTGTTCCAAATGTACAATTTTTGTATTAACAAAATGTAAAGTAGTGTTGCAACTTGCTGAAGGATATGCTTGAAGAATAGCATTTCCTTCGCTATCAACTACTATTGATTCGTTGGCATCTGTTCTAACAGTTTTGCCATCCTGGCATAACTGTCCCACTGACATTAGTCGTTCAGAGATTCCTTTTAGAAGGAAGACTGGATATATTAATATCTGCGTTGGTTGAATGCTGTCAGTCTTCCCGTTATAGACTCTATGCTTAAGCATAACTACGCCAAGACCAACCGCATTAAGGTAGGGGCTTTGTGCTCCTACAGTCTTAATTGGGATCGAAACTTCGAGTTCTTCGAAGTTGATAAAGTCTTCCACATAAGGGGTATAATGACATGATGCCCCTGAGTCTAATAACCATACGTCACTATATTCTTCTAGTGGCGTTATGCTTTGATCATTGCTTCGCGATCGAGATCTAAATTGATCTGGTACTCTTAAATACTGATCGGGCATGCGCGTGGAAAAACAAGAAAGATGAGAAGTGTTAAAACACTTCTCATTTATTGATTCGCACGAAACAAATACATTATTATGGGATCCTAAAGATCCCGATAGCGTATCTATATGCCCGGCCCCCGACGTCCTTTCCCTTTGCCCTTGCCCTTCTTCTTGCGAAGACAGCCGGTCAGCATATTGGTGACAGGACTGTGTATCAGGGTTAGTAAGAGTATCTGAGATCGAATTGATCACATACCCAGCTCCTCCCTTCTTCTTGAAGTCACTCCCGTAGTCGGTCGACAAGAGTCCGAGTGACACCTCAGATTGAGGTGCCGAAGCAAAAGGTTCGGACTTCGGAGACTTAGGGAGTGGCCCAGAAGAGGGTCCTGCGACATTCGCAGGGTTCCTGGGGTCGCGGATGTCGTAGGCGACATCCTGAGCCGGCGCCATGAGGTCATCGACCTCCTTCTCGCTCTCAAGCCGTTTGAAGGCTTCGTCTACCAACACTGAAAGTGTGGCAGGATGCCTATCAGCGGTCTTGTTCTTCTGAGTAAGAGAGTATCTCTTACTCTGGAATCGCTCCGTAGGAGGGGAGGCCCGAGGAAGAGGAGGAAACTCCTCTTCGTAGGTCCTTACGGCTGGAGCTACTATTTCCTCCGGAGGAGGAAGGTAGTACGGCCAAACCTCTCCGGGTTCAAGCGAGTTGCCCCGGGTGACGGAGTCCATGCTTGGGATCTTTACCACATGATGCATAACCAAATTGAGTTTATTCCCAAATTTGGGAGAAATCAATAAGGCGTAAGGCGAGTCATGCGGTAAAAGAAAGGAAAAGCGGACACGAGTTGCGTTAATATCGGGGTTACTATTTTTAGTGAACCATTTACTTACCCTCGTGTGTCCCTCACAGGTACAACCTGGGGGGTGACCAGAAGGAACTGAAGGTGCACTGGGTGGTGTCACCGATCGTCCTTTCGGGGCGCGGGGGTGAGAGACCTCGTGCATCCGTCGATCGTAACGATCAAGGGCACGTTTCTTCGCCATTTGCATGGGTGAAGGACCAGTGACGCGGTTGCGCCAGGTGATCACCTGTTGGATCCGCAGTGAGTTTTCGAGGAGGGCGGTGAAACATAAGTTTCGTGCTTCAGCACGCACCTTTTTCTCGAGCTCAGCATGAGCATTCTCTCGTGCCTGCTGGACCTTCTTGGGATTAACCCAAGTAAGCGACGGACCGCCGGTTCCATGGCAGCAGCGAAGCCCGCCATGGCTTCCGCCATGTGGGCCTGGGGTTTACCCTGGCACTTCTTGGGCTTCTTTTTCTTCTTCTGGACGTTAATCCAGGTAGGAGAAGGGGGAGAAGGCTGAGGGGGCTGCCCACTCAGATTGGCAGGGTGGCAAGGTCCTCTCGCAGGCTGGGCCCTGGTATCACCTCCAGGGTGGAAGCGGTTCCAGGGTGGTCCAGGGCGAGTCCTGGGGATATTGCCCTGAGGGCGAGATTGGTAGTTAGCAGTTGCGGCAAAGGATGCTTGGGGGTTAGACATGTTAGGTCTTGACCCTTCACGTCTTGACCACTCCGCATTTATAGCCTGCTGGACTACCTCCCAGGTCATATCTACAACATTGTGATTATTCGCCAATGTTGTTTGAGCCACAGCATTCCAATCCGGTGGTAATGCGTTCAAAGCGATCATCGCGCCAAGAACTTCTGGCAATTTTACCTTAGCTGTTTCTAATTGAGAAGCCATTGTTCTCAATTCAGCTAGATCCATTGCTGGATCTTGATTCCCTGAAATGCGCTTTCGCAACATTCTTTGGAGAATTGAATACACTGCGGCAGGAGAAGGTGTCCCAAAGCGGGTTTTCAAATCAGTCCAGAGGAATCCAGGAGCATCATGCCCATGGAGTAACAGGGAATCAGGTAAGGTGCCATTAATAACAGCCAATGCCTGACCTCTCAATTGTTCTCTCCTTCTATCCTCCTCCGTTAAGGTGGTAGGATTCGCAGGAGAGAGATCCTGGTCTGTCACAGTCCATCCGGACTGGTCAGAACCAGTGACAGAAATGAGGGTTAGGGCATCCTGAAGCCTTCTAGACCAGAACGCATAGTTCTTAGGCCCATTGAGCTTAGGTAAACCAGCGACGATATTATTCGTAGACATAATATCTTCGTCGAGTGTATTTCTTTCTAGAAGAAAATTCTCGAATCAGCAATGATCAAATACAAGGATAACTCTGTCAGGTGAAGCCCTATCATCCTATCTCGGTTAGAGGGGATGATAATGGTTTAACCATCGGTAAGGCTACCGGGGCCCATAACCTGTTGAGGAAATGACCGTAACGAGTTGTTTGCTGGGGGCAGCAGTAAACGCAGTGGGAGAGAACGTAAGGTCTACTCACCGAGATAATAAGCTTCTATCTGATACCTGTAGTAAGGTAATTCGGATAGACAGATATTATTGATAAAGCGATCAACGTCAGTTGAATAGAGGCTAAAGTCAATGAGATCGGTTGAGGTGTTGTACTCAAGGAGATAGGCAATGGTGAAGAAGTTGTTCAATTGAACAAGATGCAGAACTTAGGTCTGCTACATGGGGTTTATATACATATTGTAACATATGCGAGTCATACTACATAAAATACTAGTATTGCATGGATTGTTCCTTATGACTCCCTTTAACTGCGGCGTAGTGCCTGCGGAGTACTGCGGAACGTAGTATCTAGTCATTGGTACTATGTAGAATAGTCTATCAAGTACTTATGACTCTCATCGTATGCAGAGCAACTCATAGGAAGTTACTACGGAATGAAGTTACTGGAAAGTAACAGATCAGTCTATTATTAGAATAATGACTTCATAATCTATTTCTAGAATATGTCCGAAACTTCAACACAAACATGTAAGACACTTATCATAAAGTATCACACTACATACCTTTATGACCCTAACATTGATGTTTATCTCTTTACTGGGGCCCACATAGACTATAATCTTGTTATAACAAGTGTTCATGAATGAGAGGCCATTCCAATGGGTTTGAAACACCTGCATAAGTCCTACTTCTTCTTTAGCCTTCAGTGGAATGTAAGTGCTTACAAACATATCATTGAAGCAATTGGAAAAACAGATTGTGATATGGATCAGTAGGTCCAATAGCTTATAAGGACTATAATAGATATCTCTTCTATCCAAATTAATATTAGTATGCAACTACTGCCAAAAAACTATTCATACTAACATTATTAGCATGACCAAAGGCCCTTTCCTTCCCAAAAGACTAGTCCACCTCACTAGTTGGGGCCACAGTAGTAGTCTGTACCTCAAGATATTGATTTTCATGTTATATTCTAAGTCTAGGCCATTGACCTGTAAGAAATAGAAGTGAAGGATCCATTGTTTATCTAGCTGACAATAGGGGTATTTAACCAGATATTGGACACTAATTGAGAGTTGGGTACTGATAATATATGTTAATCTTCTAATACTCCTACTTGTTATGTCTGAATCTTGAACCTATATCAGAGATTACAACAAATTCTTAGAAGCAATACCACTTGTCCTGCCACCACAATCCAATGACACCATCATCAACTCTCTACTTTGACTCACTTGGAAATATGCACCATACTTACATATATGCAACACTGATGGACTCTACTTGTGTACTATCAAGAACAACCTCTACAGTGCCTGGAATAATGGTTGGAAAGCACAATTTACTACCAAAGAAACAATGTAGTATATCTACCCTTACATGTACACTCATGGTCTAGCACCTGAAGCACTCATTTACCAATAAGTTGCTGATGGAATCTATTGTATAGAAATGTGACCAAAGGACCTATCACTAGATAATGAACCTGCTGTACCCAGTAGTGACAGTAATAACTCTTTCCACCTACTATTGTGATCTTCTTGAGCCTTTGTCAAGTCACCCAAGTCTTACCTCTCCAAAGAACCAACTATGTCAATATTGTTCTTGTCATCTGATTCCGATTAGTCTATGGATGCAATCCTTCTATTACTACCATCATTACCATCATCATTGCCTACCACCTTGTCCTACACATCTTGTAACTGCAGCTGTTCTGACAAATCTCTATCATTATCATTTGAGATCTCCAAGAATGCTCCCCTTCTTGATCTCTTACCACCACCTTCCTCTTTTGGATAGGTGCTTGATGTGGACAAGAGATTAGCTACACTATGCCTAGAAACATCAGTACCTCCAACTCACCTGGGGACAAGGAGATTACCTCTGAGTCCTTCTATGGGACTGCCACTGGCCCCAGTGACAAGTCCAGATCACAACTGAAGTATGAGTGGAAGAAAGCCAGAGCAGCCTCCTCCACAGGATCTACTGCTGGACAATCAGGATTGGAGGCAGATATTGAAGCTGGAATGGAGTCCAGTGCCTCTGAAGCACTACCTCTTCCCTCTACCACATTATCAACTGAGCCTCTCATCCCTCTCTCGACCCCCACCACTTTTACCCCACGTGCTGTCTGGTTCAGTGGTCAGCTTGGGACATTCAACTGGACCTCTCCCTGGTCTAATATAACCCCACATGTTAGTCAGGCTTTTGCCTTACTTACTCGGATCTACAATGTGGATGATGTCTCATCAATAGACATCTTCTCCACCTCAATGCCTGCAGTAGTTTTCTTTCCTACTGCATTCACTTTGGAATCCTCAAAAGATCATTCCACTCTTCCCACCTTGGGAAGAACACCTCTATTGCTGTCCTGTGCCAGGAAGTAGCAACCCAGTTTTCTCCCCCAGTTGCCCCTGTCCCCCCACAGTCCCTCTTTTTCCATCCCATGGATCCACTGAAGTAAGCAGTGACTATGCCTGGCATTTCACAGTCCTCTGTGACCCTACCAGTCCCCCCTGTCTCTGTGCATAATAAAAGGACATCACACATTCCCTTCTCCCATGGTCCCCCCCCTAGACCCTCACAAGACCCCCATTGCTCAAGGCTAGCACACACATCAGTGCCTACGGCCCCTATTTCTCCCACACCAGTGCCGACCAAGAAGTTCTATACTGTTGCTGCCACTACTGATCCTACTACCTTGGTCTATGTAACCAAGGCATTTCCTTACCTTCCCCCGGACCGCATCATGGTAGTATACCAGGCCACCACATCACCTTCTAAATGCACTCCCAAGATGCACTCTACCACTGCTAGTCCCAACTGCTGCCAAATCCTCCTAGTACTTGATGCTAGGACTACTAACATTAACTTTCCAGCACTCATCAAAAGTGCTAATGACACTCTCCTCTGTACCAAGTCTACCCTCTGAGCAGATGGGGCATGCTCTGTTTATGGTGGTATTACTGTCACCACCTCTGCTGTCCCCTCCACTGATGAGATTACCCTCATTGCTGATACTACCAAACAGCTCCTAGGTCTTAAGACCCCTGTTGCAGCTACCCTCCCTAGGTCCAAGTCCTATCTGAAGGTCCTGGATGTTCTCTTCAAAGCTTCTGGCACTACTCACCATATTTCAGTTGCCGAAATTACTGAGGTACTCAAGGCCTCTCACCTCCCTTTGCTCGAACTTGTGGACACCCCATGTGTTATAAAGAACTCCTGGTACTCAGACTCAGCCACTGTTTGGTTTGATGTCTGGGACTCCCAGTCTGGAGCTGCTGCCAAGAAACTTGCTGGCAAACATGTCTATATTGCTAGCTATGAATGCCTTATCAAACTTGCACATGCAAATCCCAGGACCCCCCAGTGTAGTTGTTGCTGGAAATGTGGCCATCTGACTTCTGCCTATAGGTCCAAAGGCCTCAAGTGCCCCCATTGCAGAGGTCTCCACCAAGTGGAACACCACCATCTCCTTTCTGGATGCTGTAAGGGTAATACCAAAGCTGAACCCCCCATCCCTGCCACTTCTGAGGGCACACCATGCTCCCATACTGCCCACTGCTTAAATTGTAGTGGAGATTATGTAGCAAATGAGCTGAAATGCTCATTCTGGGCCCACCATTTCAAAGCTGGCTGGATCTGGGATCGCTATGAGGAGACAAGAGTTCAGAGGAGAGGAGCAAGGGTACTGATCAATCACATTAAGTAGTTCCTCCATCTATTCTCTACTATATTATTATTCAGACTCTCTAGTCCACATATACTTGTAGTTTAATATACTACTCCATCAATTAAGTTCTTTAGGTGTAGGATGGAGAGCCCTGTATTGTACTTGTAGTAGGTATAGGGGGTGGACTGCATTCAAGCCCCACTTTAAATATTGATGATAGAAAAAAAAAAAAAAAAAAAACTCTAAAAATGAGTAAGTACTCATCTGTTTTAGCATCATCAGTTTTATCCTATCCTATATTTAGTTGTTTTATCTTTATCAGTTTCATATTTATCTTTAGTAGTGTTTTGCTTTGTATTTTATATCTATCAGTTTCATATTATGAAACTTGTTTCAGTCTCATTATCTATACTCCATATTATTTATAGAAAAGAAGTAGTTAGTATAAATAGCTGACTGTATTAAAAAGTCAAAAGCTTAAACTTTTGATCTTCTACAAGGATAGCCTTCTTGATTACCCAAGAAGAGTTTCTATTGATAGTTGCTGTCAATCAATAGAAAATTGCTTAACTGCTTATTTTCTACTTGCCCTCAGTACTCAGAGTTATGAGATAAACAGAATTCCCATTTCTTGGTTAAGTAATAACAGTTTGATAACATTTGCTTATCTAGTTACTTGGCTGAGATAGGTATTAAGACTATACCTTAGAAGTTACATCCTTTTTGATTGCTCTTAGTAGCCAAATCTGTAACAATAGATCAAAAGCTTCCACTGAGTCATTTTGGCATAGGGAACAAGAACTCCAGTGTTATCTGTATTATTGCTATTGTTGCTGAACAAGGATAACATCTCCCTACATCATTGCCATTGTTACTTTTACAGGAAGCTGAGAAAAGTTGTATACAGTGCCTATCTGCTGCATAGGAGCATAACTTGCTATCAGTCACATAGAACCCATACTGTGCTTGCTAGTACCTGAAGTACCCCTTAAGTTAGTAGGGCTAAGCACAAAGACCCACTCATAGAATGTATGCTATCAACTGACTTTGTGGTTTCCTTCTTGAGAAGAAGAGAAACTTGCCTGCCACACATCCTACCTCTGGATTTGATGTAGGTAGTGGACAGGCAGAAGGATTTACTCATATAGGAGGAAGTGACAGAGGAAGATAGCCAGAGACTAAGTTGATAATCAGACTACTGAATACAAGTGTATAAAGGACTACTTATATACTAGTAGTGGAAAAGTATCAGAAAGTCAATGAACAAGATAACAGTAACTAGACATAAAAATAATAAGGAAAACATCATATGATAATGGTAATAGAAACATGACATAATAAGTAGAATAGATGATACTGAAGTATGGAGTAATAGAGATAGAAAGAAATCAGAATATAAAAGGAAACAAAATGTACAAAAATGGACAGAAACAAATATAGGAAAAATTGATTGATAGGTCTGGAACAAAGATAAGCCCAATCAGGAAGTAATCTTCCATGCAAGCTGAAAACCTGAACTAAGGTAGAATTGTATTTTAAAATAGGTATGCAATTTACCAGTTGTAATATTTACTCTTTCAGACTTGTAGTTCAGTATACTAAAATGGCACATAATCACATATATACCCTCACTCAAAAATATATTATATTTTGTATTCTAGATGGAAGTATACAGTAGGGGACAAAACCCTTTCAATAATTTCCAGCTCTAGGCAAATTCTTGAATAACTCCTGAACTACTAAAGCAATTCACTTCATATTTTAATTGTAGATACCTTTATATCTACCTTATGTTATTTATAAATATCATAATGTAATATAAATTTACTGAGGTGCTATTAATTAATGAATATTATGAGTACATTGGAAGGATTTTGTCCCTCAGTGTCAAATATCACAAAATCAACTCTCTAGTACTTGGTATATGCCCCCCTAACTTTCAACACAGCCTGAACCCTTCTAGGCATACTCTCTATTGAATTCTGACATATTGATACTGGAATTTTCCTCCATTCTATATCTACTCTTGTCTTTAATTCATGTATACTTGAAGGATAGGTTTCATACTCCTCCAGATTTCTTTTGACATGAGTTCAAAGCTGTTCAATGGAGTCAAGGTCTGGAGATTGTGAAGGCCATACCATAACTTCTCAACCACTGTCTTCAAGCCAGTTTTGGGCTCTCTTGCTCTTGTGTTTGAGGTTATTATTATATTAAAAAATAACTTCCCACTTTTTTTTCCTGTATTTTTTGAGGCTTTTGTAAAGTTTATCATCCAGAATCTGGACATAACATTCAGCATCCATTATACCTTCAATATGGTACAAACAGCCTGGCTCTTGCCACAGCATACACCTCTATATTATAGCAGAACCTTCTTCAAACTTGATAGTTCCTTCTACTAGCCTGTCAGTAAGCCCCTCTCCTACCCTTTTCCATACCCATTTTCTGCCATCTGACCCCATACAATTAATTTTGGTCTCATCTGACCAAACTACTCTCTTCCAATTATCCATAGTCCAGTTTTTGTACTCTGAAGAGCTTAGGCCAAGTCTTTTCACTACAGCCTTTAATCCTGCTCTCCTGAGTGTTGAACAGTTTTGGATGTCAGAGATGTACCCAGGGCTGTCTGGAGTGATTTTGTAGCTTGGGAGGCATTTTCAATCTTGTCAGAATAATAAAATATATGGCATATTTGGTATCAGAGAAGGAAAGTTAGTGTAGTTGACTACCAATAGGCTTAGAAAGTGTTGGCCTGTGCTGGGAACAAATTCTGGAGACAGTACTGAGTGAATGGAGAGTAGTTGAAGCAATTTTAGAAGTAGAATGCCCTTAATCCAGAAAAAAGAGAATATATTTAATATAACAAGGAAAAAGAGATTTCATGATAGGAAATGATGCTGTAGTGGGTTAATTTTTGCATAGAAAGTAAACATATCTATTTATACATTGTCTACCATAGTCACCTGATTTTATTTGAATTTATTTGGAGGCAATCAATGAAGTTATGTGTCT
Source organism: Chlorophyllum brunneum (assembly GCA_963576785.1). Classification (NCBI taxonomy): domain Eukaryota; kingdom Fungi; phylum Basidiomycota; class Agaricomycetes; order Agaricales; family Agaricaceae; genus Chlorophyllum; species Chlorophyllum brunneum. Next base: position 2,137,691 of record OY756150.1, read on the forward strand.
AGAGACTGTGAGGGACAAAACCCTTCCAATGCACTCATAATATTCATTAATTCATAGCACCTCAGGAAATTCATATTACATTATGATATTTATAAATAGGATAGGGTAGATGTAGCACTATCTACAATTAAAATATGGAGTGAATTACTTTAGTAGTTCAGGAGTTATTCAAGAATTTGTCCAGAACTAGAAATCATTTAAAGGTTTTTGTCCCCTACTGTATGTATATGTATGCAAACTTGGGTTGGCAGATATACAGTAAGGGACAAAACCCTTTCAATGATTTTCCACTTCCGGACAAATTCTTAAATAACTCCTGAGCTACTAAAGCGATTGATTCCATATTTTAATTGTGGAGA